>CAJHQP010003205.1:0-71201 GCA_905132765.1 Moricandia arvensis | reverse complement strand
AAGTTTATCATGGACATAACAATTAACTAATTAATTTGCAGCAAATATTTTAATTTTAAATTTAAATACTATTTGTACATTTAATCAGATTTTCTGTTATATGTAGTAAATAATATTGAAATATTCACTATATTTGATTTAAAATCTAAATTTATCCTCAACATATTATTATTAATTGGTGAATATAAAAACTGCATTACAAATTTATGGAAAACACATACAATTTTAAAATTTAGAAGTCACTATAATAAATTATCAATGACAAAAATATAAAAGGTAGTTTTTGCAAATATAAACTAAAATTTCAAATCAAATACAAACCTAGTTTTTTGTATACTATATATTGTCATTTCTTCCTATACAACCCTTACTTTTTTTCCAATTATTTACAAAAATACAATTATTGTTTAATTTTCTTTATTAAAAAATTCCCAAAAGACAATAAACGTTTCTTTTATTTACAACACTGTCACTATTACCAATTTTTCAAACCACCATAAACAACCAATTTAGAGCTCTTAAATCTTAAATAATGATTTTCCATCTCTTTTCTTCTCACTCTAAACCAACAAAAAAAATTCCTCTCACTCTTCAATTTCATTAAAAACTCTCGTAACTTTCATTTTCAAAAACACAATTTCATATTTTGGTGATCTTCACTAAGAATCATCAAACCATCCTTTATTTGCGGATATTCGAAGTTTGGATGATGGAGAAGTTTGAAAACGAGCTTAGCGGCTGGAAAATGTAACTATTTACATTGATTTTGTCCACTATTAATACTTGTGTTTGCGACAATAGACTTTTCTGCATGTCTATTATTATCTCGTACTTTGCAGTTTGTTTGTCGTCACACATGTTAGTTTTACAATTAACCAATTTATATTTTTGCACCGTAGATTTCACTAGAAGTCGATGTTTTAAATTTTGAAAACAAAAGAAAACTGGAAGACTTACAGAATGGTCTAAGTATAGGAAGTTAGTTTTGCATTTAACCAGATATTTGACTTCTCAGAACGGACTTCATCTGAAGTCTGCATCCAACAGACTTTACTGAAAGTCTGCGAAGGGTCAGTTATGTATGACCAAAACTTTGAATTTTTAGTAGACATGCGCATGAAGTCTACTCTACAAAGATATGTTAGTTTTGAGTTTGACTTAAATGTTAAAAGATTGACCACAACTTATTTAAAGTGTAAACTTCATTTGATTTATATATCATAGCTTTTATAGGTTTTTGACCATGATATAAGTCGGGTTTTAGAATCTTTTGGTCCTTTTAGAGTCTATGATTCATTGTACATTCATCTACATTTTGGACAAGATTGAAGATTTTGGAGTACTTTGGAGGCTAAGGTGAATTGTTGCTGTAAACATCAATTCGGAGTCGACCTTTGGACATGGTGTTGACTGACAACATCCCTTGATGTTAGTCGACCCATCGTATATCAGCAATCTCGATGAGTTTTTACAAGTTTCAAGAAACTAAAAATTCCCTAAGTTTATACTTATTTGTAAACAAGGCTAATTAGTGTTTAAACTATATTTTAGGTTTTGGAGTTTTTATATCTTTCACAACTTGAGACTTTGAGCAAGTGATTTTAAAGTGAGAAATCAGAATCATAAGTTATACCTTGTGAAGAGATGATTTTGAACTCCTTTCTTCTCTTTCTTAATGCAATATTTTCAAACTATGCATTGTGTTTGCGCTATTATGTCTGAGGGATTCACTTGTTAGATTTATGATTTTTCAAAGGTTAAGGATGAATTGTTAGACTAGATTGAATTGTTAGGGTAATCTATTAGTTCTTCATATGGATTGAAATTAATGTTAGTTCTAGATTGATGACCTGAAATTTAGATCCTAAGATAATTGATAGATGCATAAGTATTATGGATTTCCTGATTTAGTCTTAGATAAGAAAAATAGCTATTTGCAAAAAGGTTTTGTGAACTTATCAAACAATTGTAGGGTTTTTGTGAATTCATCAAACTCATTCTCAATGCTTGTCTGAATTGTTGAGTTTGCAAAGAGATTTGGAATTCTAGGAT
This sequence comes from Moricandia arvensis, assembly GCA_905132765.1. Lineage (NCBI taxonomy): Eukaryota > Viridiplantae > Streptophyta > Magnoliopsida > Brassicales > Brassicaceae > Moricandia > Moricandia arvensis. The sequence goes on along the minus strand of CAJHQP010003205.1, from coordinate 69,149 downwards.
TTGGACATAGATAGTCTCTTCAACGAAAGTTGATTGATTAAAATATTGTGCTTTGAGTTTTTGAACGGTTCTTAATAAACCCCTAGCAATATGTTTGGTCTACGATTCTAAGCTACCAGCGAATGTCCCTAAGTCTAGCGTCTTTCCTATCAAACTTACAACTGTTTTTCTTTGTCTTTTATTTTCATTACATGTACTACTGTCTAGCCGAATTTGAAAACTAAAATCTATTGAGTGATCCATAATATCTGTGGATTCGACTCCTTAATAATGCATCTTTGAATTTCAGAGTAGCTCACTAGGGATAATTTAAACATATCAAATTTGGTATTTCTGACACATTTTTTGTTTTTGAGAGTCAGTTGTGTTGTTATATTAAGTCAAAATTGAGTCAGTCAGAAATGGAATTTTTGGAACTAAACATCTAAATGATACCTTAGACCATTATATAAGTTGTTTACTGCAGATTGTATAACATGGAAAACACCAAAGTGAATTAATATGCCAATAACAACCATGTTTATGACAGTGTCTGAAAAATCCAAAGTTAGTCTCAACCTAATCTACTTTATTCTCTTTTCTTGCGTTTGGTATACATTGGATTGGATTTATCATTCAGGTTTGAAATGACTAAATGTGTGTGTGTATGGTTTCCCTCTCTCTTCCCTTCACTCAACAAAAAGAATGAAAATAATAAGGGATAAAGGTAAAAAATAAGCAAATCATGTGTTCGTACCCCCATTAGCACATGTATCTCATGGAAGCATGTCTAATAAATTCAGTCCTTAGAAAAAAGTAAAATGATACCTTACAGAGTAGGGAGAAACCGACTAAGTAAAGAAAGAAATGAGAGAGAAATGAACTAGATTTAAAACTGTCAGTGTGATAAAAAAAACTGAACAAGTAAAGAGTCCATGTGTCATGTGATCGATATTCCCTCGATGAGACTTCAATTAAACCCTTAAATGGTCAGTGATGGTTGTTTTGGATGTCCATTATGAGCTATGGGCTGAAATGGTTAGGTTTCTAAGATAAGGTCACGCACATGGAAATACTTTCTAAAGTTGGTACATTTTGATGTGTCTTGCAACAAGTAATGGTGAAAGTGATGTTCTGAAAGATATGTGAATTCCCATTTTTCAAACCTCTTTCATAGATTTAGTTCCCCATTTTGCTAGAGGGAGAAAAACTGAGTCTGGGACTGTTGATAAATTATGGTTTTTATGGATTTTTGACCATGATAAAAGTCTGATTTCAGAGTCTTTTACATATGTTTTGAGTCTTTATGAGTCATTCTAGGTTTATGTACGTTCTAGACAAGATTGAATATTCTGGAGCACTTTGGAGTATAAAAAGAATGGCAGCTGAAAACACCAAGTGGATTGACTCTTTAAACATGGTGTCGTTCGACACAAGACATAAGTGTCAGTCAACACTTATCGCAGACAAGAACTTCCGACGAGTTTTTATCAATTTTAAAGAAATAGAAGAATGGCCCAAAAGTTTACACTATTTACAATCAAGTCATTTTCATGTTTTAGACTTTATTTAAATTTTTGAGAGTTGTATCATTATTCAGACTTGGAGAGAGATTGTTTATGGTTTTTGGAGAGACAAATCAAAACTCAGGAGAGAAAAGATTTCGAACTCCTTCTCCTTTTGATTTCATAGTTCATTTTATTCAATTTATGATTTTTTTTCATTGATCATGTCTAAGTAATCATTTTGCTAGATTTAGGGGTTTTCTTAATGTTGAAGATGAATTGTTAGATTCATAGAATTGTTAGGATAATCTTATATTCTTCTTTTGGATTGTTCTTAATGCTAGTTCTAGAATGAAAACCTGGAATTTAGGTCTTAGGATGATTGATAGACATGAAAGTGTTATTCATTCCATGAGCATATCTTAGATGAGCAAAATACCCATATGCAAAGAGATTTGTTTTAGTGATTTTGTAAACTTATCAAACATGTGTTTGATGCTTTTTTGAAATGTTGAATTTGCGAAGAAATTTGTAATTCTAAGATTTGGACATAGACAATCTCTTCAACGAGTTTTGATTGATTTCAATATCATAAATTGAGTTAAAGAACTTCTTGTAATAAACCCTTAGCGATTCGCTTGATGTACAATTTTGATTTACTTAAAACTTCCCTAAGTCTAGCACTTTTCCTATCTGAACTTACAACCATTTTACTTTTTGTCTTTTGTTTGCATTACGTCTACTACTCTTTAGCTTAATTTGAAAACTAAAATCTATTGGGTGATTCATAGTATTTTGGATTTGAGCCTTTAATACTACAATGCATCTCTGAATTTGCAGAGTAGCTATTTAATTAATTGAAAATTTTGTCAAATACAAAACTAACCCATTTAAGTTTGAAACTAGACTTAAGATGAAGTCTATACAATTGTAGACTTTCAATTAAGTTTATCCGTGGAAAGTCAATCTTGGTCAATTTCAATACTAATCTCTTTTACAAAATTTTAAAATTGTAGACTGAAAATGAAGTGTACTCGTGAAAGTCTAATTCTAGGTGCATTATGATTAATCGAAAAACTATTTTATGCAGAATTCTTACGAAGTTAAATCGTCTAAGAACACAATTTTATTGCTCAAATACAAAATAACTTACAATTATGTAACTTCAAAAGTAACTTAAATAATAGATTTCCATGAAAGTCTAAAAAGTAGACTACAAGTGAAGTCTACTTTGTGCAAATGGAGTAGACTTCTGTTGAAGTGTTGTCCAAAATTTTATTAAATGTGCATTTGCGTATTATTCATCATGTTTTCACAAATTTATTATTTTATAGTTTTTTAATGAATCTTAATGGTCTTGATTGAATTTAAAAATATAATGTGTTATAATTATGGAATTATCAATTTTCTTGTTCGATTAAGTTGTTACCTAATAAATTCTGTCAAACATGAAATATTTATTCAAAAATTTTGTTTACTGCAGAGAATGGTTCAACTACATGTTCTGTACGAAGAATGAGTGGTGAGAGAAGTTTTATGAGATTTTGTTTGAAGTATACACTAGAGATTTATTGGAAAGTCTTTATGATTAGTTTACTCGTGAAACTTCTTGTGAAGTCTTTATAGATTTTCTTGTTCTCACATATGTGTTAGTTATTGTTTCTGGTGGATTCATTTTTTGGTGGATTATAGTATGTTGTGACAGATTTGATAGCTAACAAAAATTATTAATAGCATATAAGTGAAACACAACTAAAATTAATACCATGTTTGATAATTTTGCAAAAAAATAGTAATTATAAATAAATATTTTATATTTTTTATAACAAAGCAAATTTTTAAAGATTTTCAAAATTTTGCTTGATTATTTATAATTTTAATGGCTCAACTGAAGTTTTCTAATGATGTCTGTCAATAAAATCTGTAAATAAGATTAAATAATGTTAATAAAGTTTTCAATTACAAAAACGACAAGAGATATCTAAATCATATTTTAGTAGACTTATTTGCAGTTTACTAACCTTAAATTTTAAATACACATTTGAAATCTATAGATCTAAATTTTAACATTTTTTGGAGGGAGATATGAAAGTCTTATAAGAGAATATATGTATAATAAAATAAAATTATTATAAAGATATAAAATAAAAAATTTAAAATTGTATTTTATTAAAATTACAATCAAGTCTCCTTAAAATTTATTTTTAGTAGATTTCATTTGAAGTTTATTAGTCTTAACTTGTAAGCAGACTTCATTAAAAATCTATTGTATTGGATAAATTCCAGTCTAAAGATATGTACATTAAGAAAACATGATAATAACTTTAAATCTGAAACAAAACTTCAAAAATAGAATTTATAAGATCAAATAGTAGCAAAGTAAAAAAATATAAACACAAAATACACATTTAAATTTATAGATTACTTACATTTTTGGAGGAGGAGATGAAAACCATGAAATAGAATAACTGCAAAATTAGATAAAATTATGAGAAAAATATACATAAAAATATAAATCATATTTTAGTAGATTTCATTTGATGTCTACTATCATTAACTTTTTTAAAAAAACTTCATTAGAAGTCTACTCTATCGGATAATTTTTAGATCTGAAAATTTGTAAATCTAAAAACTTGAAAATTGCTTTAAATCTAAATAAAATTCAAAATGGAATTTCTAAGATAAAATAGTAGCAAAGTAAACATGCAGAGATTGTATCTATAAATTTATTTGAACATAAACACAAAGTACACATTTAAAAAATCCATAGATGTAAATCTTACATTTTTGAAAGGAGAAGATGGAAAACATGGAAGAGAATAAATGTAAAATAAATAAAATTATGAGAACAAAATAAGAGAAAAAAATTAAATCATATTTTAGTAGACTTCTAATGAAGTTTGCTTAAATTTTATGGTTTAGTAGACTTCATTTGAAGTTTACTAAACTTAACTTGAAACAAGACTTCATACTACTCTATGGATTTTTAGATATGTACATTTAGAAACATAAAAATAATCTAAAATAAACTTCAAAAATTGAATTTATTGGATAAACAGTAGAAAAGTAACTACATAGAGTTTGAATCATAGCTTTATTTGAATATTAACACAAAACACACATTTTAAATATATAGATATAAATCTTATTTTTTATAAGAAACTGATATGAAAACCATGAACGATAATACCTACAAAAATATATAATATTTTAAGAAAAGACATAAAAAATAAGAAACTGAAATAAAGTTTTTCTCTAAATACAATGAGTTTAGAGAGAAATGACAGAGTTTTAAACTTGTTTAGACATTTTAATGAGAGTGTGTAAATCCCCTAATCTCCTAGATATTATTTGAAGTAATTTTTCATGTGTCATTACTAAATTGAGTTTGAAATAAAAATGATGACATTTCATACTAAGAATGATGGATTGAAACTATTTGTGACATGAACATTTACATTAAATGTCGATTTATATTTTTGGTATTCTTTTTTAAATATGGTAATAATCATAAACCATCATTAATATAACAACAAATAATTTCATAGTTGAAATAAAATATAATAATAATTTAAAATTTTCAAAATATTATTTAATTCTATTTTTATAATTTATAATTTTTACTAAATAAAATATTCAAATATTTATGCATTTTTTAAATGTAATTTTCTAATCTCATTACCAAGTTTTTAAAAATATCTATAAATTTTAGAAATATTATTAGCTGTACTTAACAAAATTTTATCTTAATTTTCTAGAATTTATTTAATATATTTTAAATCAAAGAAATAGATAAAAAATATTTGCAGGATAATAATTTTAATTACATACATATATATTATTAAAACTAAAAATTTAAATAAAATTATTTATTTTATCTTAATTTTACATATAATTAAATTAATTATAAGAAAATAATAAAATCTAAAATTATAAAAATTTTCCAAATATGACTTAAAACTTAGATTGGAACAACAGAGCGATGGCCATGTTGTTCTTTCTTCGTGTTTGTTTCCGGGATCGATAGCTTCCCATACTTATTAACCTTGAGAGTAATCTTCATTCTCATGGCCCAAACGGTGTAGTTAGAGGAGTTTTAAGCATCGGGAATTTTTATCGAAGAAGGTCATGTTTCCTTCATGGTCGTATCTGGTTCGTCTTTTATGTCCACCATTCTTTAGTCATCTTATTCGTAATATCATCTGTCCACAATTTTTTTTGTAAATTCTAGGTTTGCTCTGATACCAAATATAGAATTCGGAATCAAGATTAAATAACACTTTTTTATTGCTTTAAAAAAACCACTCAAAAACTAAAGCTCTTAATCACACAACTCATAGCATAATGTCATTACTCGACATTGCTTTTACAAGAACAATATAAATCCTATTCCTAATTGTTAACACACAAATATTATGATCTTTATCTCTTAAGATCATAAAACAAACTAGGAAGAGGTTACTTGTTTCTTAAGCTTCCTTCAAAGCTTATCTCAACAAAAACATCATAAACTCTGTGTGCAATATATATTGAACATCAGAAGATGCATTTCAAATAGATACTCATGTATCAGTAAAAGATGAAAGGGAGTAACTGAACCTAGTTAGAATCTGGATTAGATTACCAGAAGTTATACAGTCTCAAACAGTGGCGAAGGCAAGAATGCCTTTTATAGGGTTCAATTTTGTAACATTTGCAAGGGTCACTAACCTACATTCATGCAGAATTTTCTCTGAAAATACAAGTTAAAAAAAAATTCACAAAATTCACCTGGTCATTTGACCCCGTGGTATAACACGGGCTCAGCCACTGGTGTCAAGTTATAAGCATTGCATGATATAATGAAGGACTCATGCTAAAGGATGGTGATGAATTTTGCCCAGAATCAGCACACGCAGGAAAGAACATCAATATTTTCCCGCAAAACAATCAAGATTCATACGGATGGAAAGACTCACCTTTGCAACGTCAAACACGTGAATTTAGTTATTGATCGCGCCTTGTGCGTAGGCACAGCCGCACAGCCTGTTGGATCAATTTTCTAAAGCCAATGGGATTTAATTCAATTGTTTGAATGTCAATCGAATTGGATTCAAGGTTACAAGTAAAAGCATGTTGGCTATAATAAAGAGAGTGAGAAACATTTATGAGAAGCAAGATGGGGTCGTTTATATATGTTTCTCTCGTTTATATATGTTTCCTCTTTTATCTTGGTTCAAAGTACTCAGAGGAAGAGATGACTTCCTGTGCGTGCCGCCCCCATCTGGCCGACTCGGCATGGGCTTAGATCTTGGTGAAGGGCCATAGGCCCAATTAAATTCTTTTTGGACCAAATTCTTTTGTTTTTTTTTACCTATTTTTGAATCAAAACCAGCATGATGTTTCTGTCAAAATGCTGTGTATTTTGAATTCTGAAATGAATTTAGAACCATATAACGACGCACCATGTCACCATAAGCTCGAGGAAGGGCATTTTCTTTTTCGTTTTTCTTTTGAATTTTGAAGATTTAAGGTCTCGTCGTTATATCATTTTCTATCTTTACATCTAGAAATAGAGGCAGCCTAAAGAAACATATGAGACAGAAGTGAAAAGGTCATTGGAGGAGAATCGTAAAAAAATGAGGAGAATGGAAGCAAGGTAAGACGACGTGGTTTATAAAGGAGTAAGAGAGGGAGTTCAAACTAATCCATTAAGAGTGTATTGAAGAACACCATTGATTGCGAGCAGATGAGACTATTAAAACTGAGTTTTTATGAAGAGAAACAGAGAAGACAAAGTCGATGAGAGAGTCGTCAGGGTTTTTGAGCTGCGTTGGGTGTGCCGCAGATGATGTGGCAGTGAGGACAAATTTGACTGGAAGATTTTTTGAGCTGACATGAACAGTTTTACAATTGAGGGAATCTAACTTTTAGTATTGTAAGATGGTGGTAGACGTGTTTGTAATTTTATGATATATATAACAAATTTATAATGTAACTGTCAGTCATAAAACCTGATCGATATACAAATCCTTCATCATCAAAATGTAAATAAATATAGTAAAAACGAAAATAATGTCAAATTTTACGTTTTGGAGAGTTAAAACAAGTCTATCACTAATTTAGTCTGGCTAGGTTTTAATAGCAGTAATATGATTAATATATTCTGAACAGAACAAACATCAATTCCAAGTAAATAAAAACCTGATTGTTTCACTGCTTTATAGCTAAAATCCGATGTCAGGTATACTAATGATCATATTATATCTGCTTCCCTTGAACTTGAAATTCTATCGATTTTTCGATCTTTTCGAAGAATAAAATGTAATGGTGTGTAGCAAAGACCACACAATCCAAAAGGACTGCCATCATCCACATGATCCCCTTTGACAATGCCTCTGCCTCACGGCCAGAGTCTATCATATCATCAGTGCCTTTTGCTTCAAAACCGAAAATTTTCTCCGACATAATCCCAACTAAAGGCGCACCAAATGATGAAAATGAACACTTCGAGTGCACGATCAAAGGCATAGATCATGGTTCGATGCGTAGAAGGAACAATCTCAGCTAATATTGGAGAGTTAATAGCTGGTCCACACCAAGTTATATTGAGACCCCATCAGAAAAAGAGTGACCAGAAGATGTAGTAACTGTTGGTGGACTGTGGGATTATTCTTAAGAGAATAATGGAAAATATAGCTCCCATGAAAACGCTGAATTGTGCACAAATCACTCTCCCTGAGTTTGGAAATATACGAGACATTTTGTCTGCAACTATTCCCCCAACCAAAGACCCTATTGCTTGTCCGGTTGTGAACATCCCGCTCAGAGATGCTGTCTTATTATGATCAAAACCTGAAAAATGAAAACATTTTGAGAATTGAGAACATGCAGATGGAGGTCATGTTTCATAAGATTATGGTTGAATAGGGATGAAAGTCAGAACGTTTAGGTTTTTTTTTAGTTTGCATTGACTTGGGTTTGTTGAGAAAAATTGAATCACGATATTGTCTTATAGAAGATATTTACTATTGGCTTAACTAAATTATAGAAAACTATTTTGGAATATGACACAATTTCTATTAGATAAAATTGATTATAAAAGAAATCTCTCATATATTAGTAGTAATAAAGAAGTGGTGTGGATAGATTTTAAGGAGTTGATGATTTAATGAAACATGTAGTTTAGATAGAACATATGTTAGTTTGGGTGTTTGGGGCCTATTCACTCTAGGAGTCATATATATGTTCAAATTCCACTGGAGATGTCTACTTTCTAAAGAACAGTTAATCTAATATGGTTTATGCTTCATTTGGGAGATATACGAACCTTCATTTCTAAAATCTCATAGTCATATTCCAAACAAATAAAGTATAAAAAGGGATGTATACCGATGAGTTCGAACCACATGGTCCAGAAAACCATTGCATTCCATGGCACCAAACCGACGATTCCCTGCACGACGATGATCTGAAATGTTTGTAACTTGGTTACATCTTTTATGGCCACCCAAGATTCCTTCCAAACTGAGCTCGTAACCTCCATTGTTGCAGCATCATAGTTTTTCCCTTTAAAAACCATAAGTTCATCTCTACAAAACGGCATGACAACATCAAAACAAAAAGACAAAAAAAAAAACCTTTGTCATGTTGGTGCTATATTAAATTAAAGAGATGTATATTACCGTTCATGATCATGAGAAATGAAGCTGTTATTTTTCCTTTTCCTTGGATCAGTGGCAAATAGAAAAACAAGAACCCCGATCACCGCACTCATTGTTGCCATCACCATGAATGCGCATCTCCATCCTGAGATTCCTAGGAAATCATGACCAGCCATGACCGTTGCTAGGACAGTTCCACATATAGCTCCAACAGTACCGATGAGATTCCATAAACCAAAACCAAATCCTCTTGCACTATCCTTAAAACTATCCGCTATTATCGATTGAAGCACTGGATAAACAATTGCATGTCCAAACCCATTGACTGCTACACCAACGGTAACCTAGTCCAAAAACTAATATTAATCCCAAGAAAAAAATATCTATTATGTATAATATCTCAGTCATTAAACATGTTTTCAGAGTAGTGTTAATAAGTGTTTAAAACCATTGTGTATAACACCATGTCTCAAGTATGGTATTGATTTTTTTGTGTTATCTTACTATATAAAATCGCAGTCCTGGGTGAACTGAATCATTAATACGAACTTTCTTGCAAAAGCTCATATTGTAACAGAAAGAAAAATTTAAACCAATATCTGATCTGAAAACCATATGGAAATCGAATAAAACCTGGGTGAAGAAGTGGCTCGCTGCAATTGAAACAGTTTGATAAAACCCAACATAAACAACCGATTGCAAAAACTGTTGGACGGTCATAACTAATGACAAATAAACCAGCCAAAGGTGAGGCAAGTCCTTGAACAATGTTTCTTATAAATGAGAGGTATCCAATATCAGAGAGGGTTGCGTTAAACGCTTCTTTCACATCTTTGGCAACCGAGGGAATGAGTTTTTTCGTCTGCTCGTTGCATCAGTGTGGCTAAGTTGATGAGAATGAGAGAAATAGAGATTCCATAAAGCTTTCCTGTTCTATAAACACTAAGTGAAACACACACAAAGTTACTCACCAAACAATCGTCAAGTAGATTTCTGTAAGAAAAAAGTGAAAGTTGCTAACTTGATGTTCATGGTTTTTGTATGAAGGCGGCCTATGAGTAAAACGAAGACAGTTCTTGATGGATATGGAGTTTATTTCTTAAGAACAAAAATAATTTAATGAACAAAAATAGGAATCACTCAATAGTAAAATTCTCCTCATCAATTATTTCTGACTTTGTTATTGGAAATTAGACCTCTTGGTCAAAAGGAATCCTCTTTGTATGGAAATAAAATCATACCATATTAAAAAAATCTTATAAGCTAGAAATCCAGTCTTTTACTCCTTTTCCAATAATAAAATAGGAATATGTTTTTAACATAGTTAAATACAATACTAATATAGGAAGCATAACAATTCTCATGTCATCTCCATTTCTCTTGAACTGGGATTACCAGCGATTTTTCAATCTTTCTTGAAAATAAAATGTAACAGTGTAACAAAGACCATAATCCAAATGGGGATAACCATCATGACAAGATCCCCTTGGACATCGCCTCGGCCGCACTACGAGAATCTTTAATATGGTCAGTTTCCATATGAGTCAACCCAAACAACTTTTCCGACCAAATTTTGAAAACCGGAACCGGATATCGACTCGGTATAGCTTACTAGTGATTGGTTGGACTGGTTCAACCGGTCGAACCAGATTTTCTGATTTTAAGAATTAAATATATATAATCACACATTTACATTATATGGACCTTTTAAAAAAGTAGTTCTAAATATTTATATGTTCTCTTTTATTAATTAGAAAAATAACAATAAACATAAATCTTAGTTATATATACATTAGTTTAAGTGAATACTATGTAAATTAAAATTAATAAAAATCAAATGATTGACTTTAAGATTACCGTATTTATTGGTCTTATAACTAAAGTTCTAAATTTATAAATATAAAAAATAAGAATAGTATATGAGAGGCAAAAAATATTTTTTACATTGTTTCTAGGAAAATAAAATTAAATAAAAAATTTATTAAATAATGATAGTCAAACATTGATTATGAAATACTAAATTTTACTAAAAATTGAAAACAAATTAATGATATGTTAATTTTAAGATCGGATTTTTGAAGTTGACTTGGATTACCGGTTTTGTTCAATTCTAGGTTTTAAACCGAACCGGAGTAAGTTTCTTCCAGCGAGTTTACAGTCAGACCGGCTCGACCGGCCGGTCTGGTCCGGTTTCAAAACCATGTGTCCGGACATAATCCCAACCAAATTAGCACCAAATGAAGACCAAGAACCCTCAGGTGCACGATCGACAGCATAGATAATGGTTCGATGTTTAGGAGGAAAATTCTCAGCCATTATTGGGAAAGTTAGTGCTGGTCCACATCAAGTTATGGTGAGACCCATTAGAAAGTGTGACCATGAAAATGTAGTAATTGTTGGTGAAAAGTGGAATTCATTTTAGAAGAATAATGGAAACTACACTTTAACCCGCGCGGGAATGTTTATATTTAAATAACTAACTTAAAATTTTATAAATACTTTTATAAATATTTTATCATGTATTTTTTAAGTTTTGATTAGGGTAATGTTCGAATCCCACCCATAAAATTATACCGAACCGAATTCAACCCATAAAAATTATACCGAACCCGAAATAAAAAATTACTCGAAGAACAAACATAAGGTTGGGTAGTTAATAATGGTCTAGTTAGGAAAAAAAATATAGAGTATTGTTTTTTTTTAAATGTTCTATATAGAATCAAGTTGAGTCTAACTTTGTGTTCTATTTTAATAGTATTGATAGATGTAGATGATAGATGTAAGATAATTGATAACTATCCTAAATCTTTGTTAAATATCTATTAAATCTCTTGAATATTTTATAAAAAATAAATACTACATCATATATATGGAATAATAAATCTGAAATATTTATGTTGAGAATATATAAAATATTATTTAAAATTTTATATTTAATATATTGTTCACATATTTTTTTTAACTGCGTTTATACGGCTACACCTAGTAGTACTACCATATATATTTTCAAATTTATAATATAACAAAAAAAGTACACAAAATTTGGACAGTAAATTTAGTCAACATATTATGACGTAAGAACCCATCAAACAAAAACTTTAATCAAACATATGGTTTGTAAACATGAATGAAATTATGTTATAAATTTGGTTCATGTCGTCTAAAACATCTTAGAATTTCATGCATCACAACTATTTAAATGACTGCAAAATTAAGTAAAATGGGTATTTTATTCTTCCAACTATTTGAAATCAGCATATTTAATACATAAATATTGTTTGCGCAAAATTATTTTCGAACTAATTGTTGACTGCGCAAAATTGAACTTGAAATAATCAACCGTTAAAGTATAAATGGGAAACTCACCCGAGGAATGCACTCAAAGGTTGGTGATAAATACGCTTTGAATTGTAACATAGGACCAAAGGAATGGTGGATCGATGGTTCTTCAGTATAAGGCTGCGGAAAGGCCAAATACTTGATGAGTTTGTCTTAGTCTGTGAGGGAACAAGGCAGTGCTTATGGAGATCACTCTACTTTACGATGTTCCGAAGAAAAAAAGATTCAACAAATTTTAAGTACATTTTATTAAAATGGTTGCATAAATAAACAATACAATGTAATGCCTTTATATAATAAGTGTGGATTAGATCAAAATTCTAAATTATTTTAGAAAATATAAATAACATAAATATGATGAAATTGACCAAAGACTAAGACTTGACCAAAAACTTTGAAAGTTGTGGTCGCGAAAATTCTTTCGGCTTGTCATGTCCTTTTTGCATGGTCGACGGTCTCTGAATTACAGTCACATTGATATATTAACGACCATGTCTTATATTTTTTGTTGGCCATTTCTTTATTTTGACTGAATCATGATCATACAGCATATTTTTTAGTGAATATTCCAACCCAAACCCAAACTCATAAGCCAAACCCTCGACTGGTTTTTTTTGTTGCTGAACATGGGTTGCATTATCCCATCCTCCTTTAAAATGATTTTCCCTCAAATATGTCTTAATATTTAGAACTTGTGACCATGAGGGAACCTTTATAGTGATCAAAACAGGTTGCTTTTGGAGATCACTCTCCTAGAGCCATTACGAGAAATGGATGAACAATCTCGGTTTAACTTCATATGAGATGATCTTTTGGCTTTTGTTGAAGTTTTTTTTTTTGTGGAAGATGGAAAGATGGGAATGAAGAATGACAGATGAAACGCCGAGCTCTCCAGTGTGCTCTGATACCAATTGATGAAACTCTCCCGAGGAATGCACCTCGAAAGTTAGTGGTGGATAGGATTTGAATCGTAATATCGATCAAAGGAATGTGGATCGATCGGTCCTCAGTATAAGGCTGCAAAAAGCCAAATACTTGATGGGTTTATCTTAGTCAGTGAGAACAACCCCACTAGTGAACAAAAAGTGCTTACGGAGATCACTCTCCTAGCAAACGAGAACAAAGGTTTCAACAATTTTAAAAGTAGATTTTCTTAAAATGGTTGAAGGATTAAAATGATTTATAATATAATAGGTGTGGGTTATCAAAGGTCTAAATTATTCTAAATATGGTGGACTTGACCAAAGACTAAGACTTGACCGAATTTTGAAAGTTGTGGTCACAAAAAATCTTCAGTTGTTCATGTCCTTTCTCATGGTCGATCGGATGATATATTATACGACCTTGTTTTATATTTTTTGTGGGTCGTTCTTTCTTTGGACTGAAACATAATCATAAGCACATTTTTAGTAAATCTTCACGTCCATGTCGTTTTTAAACCCAAATCCATAAGTCAAACTCTCAATTAATTTGTTGATGTTGAATAGGGTTGCATCAAGGGTTAAACACAGGAGAAATCTTTGAAACAAAATACAATCTCAAAATCGATAGTTAAATGGAATATTAACAAAACATGGATGAACTAGTGGTTAATTCCAACTGCAACCGTTGATAAGAACCAACATATACTACCAATTGCAAAACTGTTTGGACGGTCATAACTGATGATAAATATCTGGCTAAAGGTGATGCAAGTGCTTGAACAATGTTTCTTCTGAATGAGAGGTTTCCAATATCAGATAGCTTTTCAATAAAGGCTCCTAGGCGCTAGACAAAATAAAACGGAACCGAAGATCCAACGGGAACCGAAGATCCAAACAGGAACCAAACCAAAATACATGAAACTTGAACCGGATTAAAACTCTCAAATATTTGAATAATTCTTACATTTTTCTATCTAAAATAATCGAACCAAACAGAGAACTGAAAGGGTACACCAACATAAAAAATATCAGTTATATACATAAAACATTACCATATATATATATATATATATATATATATATATATATATTAAAGGGTAAATCTATCAAATAGGTTTTTTGAAGTTTTGTCATAAAAATAGACTTTGAGAAAAAAATGACTAAAATAAACTTTTTTTTATTTTGAAAATTTTAATATTTTAATTTTTTTTTAATTTTTAAACCTCAACTTCAAAACTCCCACCCCATAACTCTAAACCCTAAGTTTAGATTAGTTAACCCAAAGATATAAATATATATTTACATCCTTAATAAAATTTATTTTGGTCATTTTTCTCTTTAAGTGCTATTTTTTTGGACAAAAAATTTTTAGGTCTATTTTGATCTTTATCTCTATATTAAATCTACTGAAAGTATTTGAATAAATAACAAATTATTAAAATATATCCAAACTATCAAAATATGTGGATATTTTTATCCAAATTATCTGAATTAGTCAGAAAATTTATATGAATCATCGTAATTATTCAATAATTTAGTCAAAATATGTGATAATTTACACGAATTACCCAAAATTACCGAATCACAACAAAAACCAATGGGGAACCAAAATTGAAAACCAATATTTTTCAAGTATTTTTGGTTCAGTTTTATTATTCAAACTGAACCCAAAACTATGTGAACCGCAAATAGTTAAATGGACTATCTAATCCATATCCAAACTATCTAATGTCTTAAATAAGTAAAACTAAATGTACATGCCTAAATGCTTCTTTCACTTCTTTGGCAACCGAAGGAATGATTTTTTTTATCTGCTCGTTGCATCATCGCCGCTAAATTGATGAGAATGAGAGCAATAGAGATTCCATAAAGCGTACCCGCTCTATGAAAATCTGGTGAAATAAACAAATTACTATTGCACATATTATCAAAAAGAAGTTAAGATTATTTTTTTGAAAGAGGAACATGTGTTTATTTGTTCATTTAATTTTGTAATTGTTGCTGATGGCTTAAAATCAAAATGTATGATTTTCTTATTACCATATAATGGTTTGGGCCGACGTCTATACCACAATATACAATAACTATGTCAATACAAACATCATTGTATCCTATAACTTATAAGCTTTGTTAATTCAGAAAGGAATTTCACTCCCACGCACGGATTATATTTTCCTACTTTAATTTCCTCTTTCTATTGGTTTAATAAAAAGATTGTTTTAGAATTGTATTTAGTCTTTACATATTCACATAACTATCGAAAACAACACAAAATAATGGCGATTTGAGATCGAAAGTAACATTAAGAAAAGTGAAAATTGCTAACGTGATGTTCATAATATGAGTATCAAGACGACAGATGAAGAAAAACAATGGAAATTCTGGAAGACTTGGAGATGATACTGGAATACAGTAGAAACTCTATAAATTAGTATTTAATTAATTACTAAACATTATAAATTAAATAAATTATTTTAGATTCAAGTTGGACCGATTTAAAATATGATAAAAATTGTAAAATAATACTTTAGAAAATCTTGTGTGAATATAGAGTTTCATTAATATTATAAATTAATAATTTATATGTATATGTATTTTATGTAAGCATAAACCAACCATTATGTTGTTTATTTTAAATTCATAATGGAATTATTTTATACTTCTTAACACTTAATATATTATGATCAGATTTAGTAAAACCATATCTAAAACCACATTTAAATTTTTAGAAACATATTTTATATATACCAAATGATATAATAAAACTAATATAAATGTCGAATTTCAAAAATTTAATTAATGTACATACACTATGTCGAATATTTTTTCTTATTTTAGAAAAAATCTCTTAAATATTTTTTTTTGATATACTGATAATTCTATAAATTAATAAAATACTAAAATTTCAACATTATTAATTTATAAAAATTTTCCTATATAAGAAAAACTAATAATTTAAAAATAACTGCTTCAATGCACATGGAAGTTAATATTAATTATAGCTGAGTTGTATTGACAATGAAAATTAATAGTCGTGATACATCTAATTTTTCATAATTTATTTTAATTGAACTTATATTCTAAATGCTGATTCTACTAAAATGAATAGATGCAATTACTAATAAATAACATATATAAAATAAAATTTAGTACTTTGGTAAATAATTAATATATAATAATTAAAATTTAGTATTTTCATTGTATGTGAAGATACTAATAAATACTCATCCTTTTTGTAATCAAGTTGTATTCATAAGCAATTGCATTTCAGTGAAAGATGGTAAGGAGAACTTTATACAAAATCACATTATTTTAGAAGTAACTTTAGTTTGACAATTACTTTAACTTGACACATTGTATTATTTGTGATTCACGACCAAAGGCGACATGTTTTGCCCATTCAAGGAGAGAACTATGAGACGACCCACCTTGAGTCCAAACTCGTTCGGAACTAACCCTCACCTCCTCAGCTTTAGCCCTTATCTTCTGTCCTTCTTCATCCTCTTCGGCCATAACCTTTCTAACCAAAGACGCCACTTCTTCCCGGCCGATCACTCTCTTTGACGGTAACTCCGAGGTACGAACAGCTACACCGATCTCCTCAGTCAGCAACGTAGCATTCATCCATTGCTCTGCATAAAGAGGCCAAGCCACTATTGGAACTCCTTTAGTTAAACTCTCTAACACAGAGCTCCAACCGCAATGAGACAAGAACCCACCGATTGATCCATGGCTCAAGATCTCAACTTGTGGTGCCCACTGCGTAAACCACAAGACCCGTACCACGCGTGCGATCCAAGAAACCTTCGGGTAGACCGGCACTTACCAGATCATCATCGTTCGAGCTTTCACTTAGGTAAGAAGTGGGTTTACGCAAAACCCACAAAAAACTCCGACCACTCATCTCTAAACCACATGCGAGTTCCGTTGTTTGATTTAAAGACAGCGTTCCACCACTACCTAAACACACATATAGCACTGACCTTTCCCGTTGTTTGTCTAACCACTCGAATATACTGTTAGGCTTTTTAGTCGGCCCATTAGACCGAATAATTGGCCCAATAGCATAAACCGGTACTTTCATAACTCGTTTCAATTCTACATCCTCACTAAGCGCAGCTAGAGTATTTCCTTGTAGCTCCTCCCACGTATTCACCAAAACACCATCGCTCATAGGTATCTCCTCGCCACACCGTACACACTCTTGGTAATGTCGGTTCGACCGGTCTAACATTGTGTCAAAAAGCTCGTCCGGTCCTATCGGTCTACACCTGGAATTTTCATAGGCTCTTGATAGCAATATATTCCCCTTCCACAACCTTATCCAATACGGGCAAGTACACCATCACTGCCACGAACCACGCGTGGGAAGCGACGTACACGTACTTAGCCATGCCGACATCATCGGCGATGGACATCATTGCGGTACCAAGAAAGTCAACGATGCATGACCGTTGGTTTTTGTGTCATTAATTTGACGGCGTCTGAACCACGGGCTTGTGGCTCGCATCTTTTCTACAATTTTAGTGAACACCGTCGCATCTGGCTCCACGAAGTGGTCAACCGAGGGTAATTCTGTAACTTCACATGTCCCTCTAGCCACAACTGTGCGTATGGCCTCGGTTTCTGTCAGGGAGGAGGAACGGAGGTTACTGCGAGAACTGTAACGCGGATGTTGAGAACAGAGGAGAGACGGTTCCCAAGTTCGAGGAAAGGGATGAGATGGCCTAAGCCAGGGCTAGAGACTAGAAGCGCGTGAGGGCTGCTCCATGACCTAATTCATTATAAAGATTAGTTTAAAATGATTATGAAAACTTAAAGAACGTTATAGTACGGACTTACCTTTCCTTATTCTTGCTTGTCAATGACGGTGCATGAACTGGATAAGACCATAAACTATATATATACGGGCTCGTATGAGATGAGTATTTATTACTGATTTTATTAGAATTTTTTTTTCTAAGCGGCAACTGCTATACGATCTATCTCTTGAAAAGCGGAAACGTGGATTGAATTGGATATGGGTGAATGACAAGATTACATGCATGTTAATTATACGCATAAGACCCAAAGTTATGTTAAAAGACCTACCATAATAAGTTTTCTGGTTTCAACTTAAAAACCCAATTATCGATAAATGGATTGGCTTAGTCATTTAAAAATATTCAAGTCCCTACATATTTTCTATATGATCTTCTCTCGAATATCTTTCTTCGAGATAATGATACGTATAACCATTAGTCTTGCATATCTATCAATATTTCTTCTGAAACAATATTTTATTTTCTAGCAACTTCGAAGGAATCGATCTTTCTTTGAGCATCAATTTGTGGAATAATCGGGCAATTATCCAGATCGAATTAATGGTCAAAGTGTAAACTTGCTCTGATACCATAAGTTTTTTAGATTTCTAACTTAAAATTAATTGGAATAAGTGAATTGACAAAAAAAATTTATATATTACCCAAGTCCCTTACTTCTAATACGAAATCTTTGCTACAACAAACGAACATACCGACTTATGTTAAATAACATTGAAAATTCTACGCGTCCGTTTCTGGATTTGACCACAGCAAGAAGAAGAAATAAAGAAAGACTCCATCACTCGCTTCATACTCTTTCGTTCACATAAGCAGTGATGATGACGAGCGCATGCAGCCATGCATACATGTCTTCTCATAATGTGACTCGTGTTGCCAGCAGATCAACGCACCCCACAAACAAGGGCCGTTTATTTAAGTTATCTACACAAATACACGATCATTTAAAGGTTTAAAAAAAGGTTTATAGTTGCCATGACGTCCAATTTCCAAACAAATTCGTTGAGAGTGTTGACGAGTTCCTTAATC
Source organism: Moricandia arvensis (assembly GCA_905132765.1). Lineage (NCBI taxonomy): Eukaryota > Viridiplantae > Streptophyta > Magnoliopsida > Brassicales > Brassicaceae > Moricandia > Moricandia arvensis. Next base: position 49,911 of record CAJHQP010003205.1, on the reverse strand, counting down.
TAAGAAAACATTACTGGTTTATGTATTTTGGTGTATTTATAAATCTAATATGTATTTATAAATCAATGTAAAATATACTGATTTTAAAATTTAACATATGAATTTTAATTAATATTTAGAATTTTAGAGTTTTTTTTTAGATTTAAGGGGGTGGGGGTGGAGGGGTTAATGGCAGAGTGATTTTTACAGATCATGTACATAGTATGGTTAGATGGGAAATTAGGAATTGATGATATAATTTTTTGACTTACATATAAAGATTTTGTTTTTTAGCTCCGTTTTTTCTTGGAGTTACTTGTGCGGTTATGTAATGCTTAGCGCCAAATCAATTAATCAGAATTATATAATATTAATCATGGATTTATTTTAGAACTTTTATTTATATATAAATTCTATTTAGATATTTAAAAATAAGTTGGTGTAGTGGTTTCAACTTTCTATAGCTATTATCAATCACTTGGATTTGAGATCTTTTAAATGTATTTTTAGCTCTTTTAAAATTATTCTTTATTGAAGGGTTAGCACTGTAACTTACATGTTCTTTTCTTCTAATTTTTAGGGTTTATGCGATAGAAGTGTGACGGCCTGCTCAACTTTTATGTCATTTTTTGTTTTTTTATCCAAATTTATAGACTCTGTAATAATCATTAGAATTTCAGATCAAAACAAAATGAAAGTTATTTTAGAGAATCAGATTTTTTTACTCAATCACATCAAAACGCCAGAGTGACCAACCGTCAAACGATTTTGCAATCATCGATCCGGCACGATTTAGAACATGGGTTTTTAGACATTCCTCCTGACCTATACAACGAATATGTCCATTCCTATTCTTCTTCTTTTTTCTGTTTGCAAACTCTTTTTATAAAGTCCATGTTACAACTAAACTAAGTTTGCCCCACCTCCTTTTACATAACTAATTTACCTTTCTAACTGTTAATAGTCAAACATCATATTACTTATTTTGTGACGGTCTGACATTCTACAATGCCTTAATCCAAATTGTGCCCTCTAACGTATTTTATCCAAAATTATGAAAAATTAATACAAAAGTAACTACACTTTTCATCGAACAATCAAATTACACAAGTATTTATAAAAACAGTAAATTCAAAACACTAAAAATATAGTATCTTTTTTGTTTTTTTTTTCTTACAAATCATTCGTTAAACTAATGTAAGTAGAATTTTGTCATAACAATCTCAGTTGATAACAAAATCAAGCTATTTAATATTTTGTATGAAGCATGTTAGATCAAACATAACTATTTATCAATTTTAATTTTGAAAACTTATTTCGTGGCCCATATTAGAACATTGAACAATACCTATTAAGAGATCTATGTGTGTTTAATAACAATTCTCCATTTCAAAAAAATAATTTAAAATTTTCTAATCTTTTGATATTGATTCTCGTATATTGAATTTATCACTATAAACCAATTATATTTTAATTATCACCAATTCTATTTTACTATATCATTTTAAAACATTTTTTCCTTCAGAAATAACAATCGGAAGAAGTTGCAAGATTCAAAATATACTTTCAAATTATGATAACATAAAATGTCCAATAAGTATTATTAATTATAAAACCGTATCAATTTTCTTTATCTATAACATTAACAAAAAAAACTGAATTATAGATATATAAAGAAAATTTAGTACTTTCCTAAAATAATTACTATTTCAAAAATACTATAAAAATCATAATTGTATTATAATATTTTATAAAGTATCACTTCTAAAATCATTTCTAAGTAAACGGTCATTAAAATCCTGAACTTTCAAATTAAAGCCAAAAAACTTTCAACTTGTGTTTGAGCTAAAAAGAATTCTCAACTTTTAAATATTGGTTTCTTAACTCTCGTTTTTTTGTTGACTAGGCCATTTAATAGACTTGAATAGTCAACAGTTAAACTCGATTAGTTTTTTTATTAATTCTTTAAATGAAGTTGTTTTGAAAACTGATTAAAAACTTAATCATACGATGTCATTTTGAATAAAAGAAAACACTTGATCCCTTCTCTCTCGTGCAACCCAAAAAATCTCAAATTGAAAACCCTAAGATCTCGATTTCTCTAAATCTCCAGAACCCAAAACCATTGACGACAAAGAGGATGGCTAGGACGATGTGGTTTACTTCGGGTTCGTCGTTCTAAGGGACCTGAAGTGTAAAGTGTTACCGAATCTGGAGAAGATATGACTGAGCAACCAAATCCAGTCGATGAAGAAGATATTAATGAGGCTGAGCGGAAGAATAAGTTGTTGGGGATTTAAGAGCTCACTGTGAAGATGATGCAAGAAATGAGCGAGATGAGAGTGACGAGACAATGGTGATGGCATTTGGGATGATAATAAAAATCTCAGACCCATTTAATCTGATGACGACGAAGAAGAGTATGAGCGTAGAGAAAAAATTGCAAATACACTTGGTTGTGAAGAGCTTTTATCTTTGGGAAAAAATGTACGGATGTGCGTCTTAATTTAAAGTGGTTTTGCTAAGCTATTCTCTTCGATCAAGGTATGATATCAAAGTCTTGTGCTAAGTCTCTTGGTGCAAAATGCTATAATGTAGAGTCTAAGTGTTCTTAGAGAATTTATTGCACATATGAAAGAAGAAGACACAAGATGAAAGTGAAGGCATTTGTGAATGAGTATTGTTGCTGAAAGATGTTGAAGACTTCTTCTATTGCCACGCTCTTTTAGTAAAGGCTAAGACTAAATCCTTAGTTTACTTGGACAGAAATGGCGGATGAGATAAAGAGAGAACATAATCTTGCTTTCACTGAGGAGCGGTGTGGAAAAGCGAAGTCCAAGCTTTACAGAGAAAGGAAAGCCATCCATGAAGCTCACTTTTCTCGGATTTGGGACTACCAAGCTGAGGTCCTAAAATCTAATCTATACTCTACCATGAAATTGAGACTGTTCAAGGTTATGTGTTACAGAGCAAACAAAGATTTGATCGTCTCTACATGTTTTTTACTGCTCAACGAGAGACGTGGGTTGGAACTTGAAGATTCATCATTTGTTAGATGGAGCATTTCTCAAATGGGATATAAAGGAAACTTATTGTTTATTGTTGGAAGAGATGGTGACAATAGAATAGTTCCAACTGCTTGGGATGTAGATAAGGTGGAGAATAACACAAATTGAGAGTGTCTTGTGAGACTGTTGAAGGAAGATTTGGGACTACAAAATGGCTCCAAATTCACCAATATTTTAGACAAGCAGAAGGTTAGAAGGTTCTCTACAAATATGTATTGAATGTTTACTTAATAACTTATGCATGGCTTAGTGAGTGTTGTTAAAATGAATTACCAGAAGCATAACACCGAATGTTTACAACATGCATATTGTCAACTGGAAAAGAGACAACAAGGATCGTGAGTTAGAGTGTATGTTTAGATAATAGTTGGTTGCCACACCATAGGAGAATATAAAGACGCTTTAGAGATACTGAAGAAATATAACAAAGGCGCGTTTGACACTCTTCAACTACATAAGCTGAGAACATCGAGTAAAGGCATTCTTTAGAGTTAAGTCATTTTTCATTGATAACCTCAACAACCTATGTGAATCTTTCAATAAAACCATTAGGGAAACAAAGCGAAAACATTATTTCACATGCTAGAGGATATTAGGAAGCAATGTAAGGTTCCTAATGCAAAGAGAGCTATTTTTGCAAATGGCTTGAAAACACATTTTACTAAGAAAGCACACACTAAGATTGAACTCAACAAAGAGAAGACTAAATAATGTAGAAGGTACCTTGCTTGATCATGTAGTTGCTTCTCGTGTGGACATGGATCTTAAAACATGTGGATGTATAAAAGGCAGCTCATTAGAATCCTTTGTATACATGCTACTTGTGTTATTACAGCTAAGAAGATTATGACAAAAAATTATGTTGTCGGCTATTACACAGCCCAAATGTGGCGAGAAACATATACCAATGGGATTAGACCTGTCCAAGGTATGGAGTGATGACCTCATTTAAATGGTTAGGAGTTTTTAATCTGCCATTTAGAGTAGGAACCGTGGAATACCAAGTAATTACGATAGGAAGAAATGCATCAACAAAACTTCTTCCAAGAAGACCAAGATGCCATGGGGACAAGAGAATTATCAAATTCTCAAATTGTCATGAGGAATGTCATAACACGGAGACATGTTCTAATGACATGGTTGAGAGTGCGCCAAAAAGGCCAAGAGTTCGACCAAGAAAGGACTTGTTACTTGTGTTTTATGTGTATTCTTTTACCAAGTTGATTGCTTTTTTGTTATGATTAACTATTGTGATCTAATGTTGTAGGGAGAATACTCTCAAGCACAAGGACACTCTCAAAGACTCTCTCAAAAACCATCCCAACCCTCACAAGTGTGACATTGACAAGTTTAGGTTTTCTAATTTTTTGGATGAACTTGACAATGCATGTGTTTGGCATCATGTAGGATTTTGTGTGACTTTGACAAGTATGATCCTCACAATGTATTTGTTCGGTTTTTGTGTTTGTTTTTATGTGAACTAGACAAGTGTGGTAATGATATTGGCTTTCTTCGAATTCATGAGCTGTTTGTATGTTTTATATTTTAAAATTAACTTGCAGTCATTGGAGCTAAAGAAAAGTCACAGTCATAACCAAATGTAACATCCAAAACATAACCATAAAATATAAAGATAAGTCATACAACACCAAATGTAATACAATCCAAAACATAGCCAAAAAGATAAGTCAAACAAGGGTCGACGAGCTATTTACCCACGAGAACTATCATATAACATCACTTCTCCACCAAACTATGACTCAGTGTCAAATCTCCATGATTTGAAAGTTATAAACTTATTTATCCACGAATTAATAATTTTAAATGTATTTCTCCCCGAATTGATACTTCGAAACTTAATTACCCATAGACCATGGTTTTGATTGATTTATTATTAACCAAATAATTTAAACCGGTTAAACCAAACCAAAATTCTTTTTAAACAACTTTTATTTAAGAATATTGTTTTTCTTTTTGTTGAAATTTTTAAAATGCAGATTTTTTTTAATTTCAAGGGAGTTTTAGGTTTATATTTTGTGTTTTCTGAAATTTAAAAGAAAAAAAATTACATCAAGATTTCATTTTATAAAGTTTAATAAATCATAATGAACAAATAAGTTTGTTAAATTTGTATTTGTTTTTTGAAATTTGAAAGAAAAAAATCAATTTTTTGGTAAAAATATATGTCAAAATTCAATAATTTAATAGCTTATTTGTTCACTATGATTTTATTATATTTTGTAAACATAAAATCTTGATGTAATTTTTATTTTAAATTTTAAAAATACGAAAAATATAAAAAGAAATTAGGGAAGCTTTTTTGAATTTAAAAAATCTATTTTTTGAAATTTGAACAAGAAGAGAAAGAATATTCTTTAATAAAAATTGTTTAAAATGAGTTTTGGTTTGGTCTAGCCAATTTAAACTATTTGGTTAATAATAAACCAATTAAAACCATGGTCTATGGGTAATTAAGTTTCGAAGTATCAGTTTGGGGAGAAATACATTCAAAATTGTTAATTCATGGAGAAATAATTTTATAAGCATTCCTCTCACAAACTATCAATTTCATAAGAGAAGAAAGATCGTTTTTAGAAACTATCAATTTCGGGCGGTCTTGCTTGGCGCGAAGGCTGCTGGTCTTGGGGGTCCAAGAAGACACTCGAAACTGGAAGGATAAACAATTTCTTTGTTAGAAATCCACAGACGTAATTTCATAGTCATTCGGTCTGAATGCTACATGAACTTTTAAGCCGTGGAGATTTGGCACTATGTCATAGTTTGATGGGGATCTGATATTATATGACAGTTCTCGTGGGGAAATAGCTCGTCGACCCGTCAAACAACACCAAACATAGCCAAGACACACTACAAACTAATGAATTTCTTCTCCTAGCCTTTGCCAACAACAATAATATACACCATAGCCATACTCATGAGAGAGTAAGCACCAAAAGAGTGTTGCTTATCACTTTCAACTTCTTAATTTATGTTTTGTGACACACTAGCTCATCCTTCATCTCATGAATCACGCACTTGAACTCTCCAACATCAGCTCTCACATTGGCCCAGTTCTGTTTCCAAGTTACCAACTTTATGTTACATATCTTCGACTTCTTCGTATATTGCATCTTCAACCCATTTGAACAAATGATCCTATGAACAAGAACACACAACATTTTCACATGAGGTAAGAAGTGAATGATCAATTATTAAGCTCAACATACATCTTTAAAACTCGGACAATAAAAGAAGGGATGACCAAAATTCTCCTTAGTCTTTCATGTCCAAAACATGACATCACATCTACATAAACACTATTGAAAATCCATGAATCTCATCTTCCTAAGACATAGAAAATACTTTGTTGCATGAATCTCACCTACCTTAGACATAGAACGAGACTTCCTAACAATGCTAAAGGATATTACAAACGTTAACAACTGTAAAACTTGACAAAAAATTGGGTTATGCTTTCTTCACCTAAAAGCGGACAAATAACTAAGAGTGAAAAATCAATTTTCAAACTAATGAGAATTATTACTTGTCTCCTAAGAAACCACCATTGCTTGTCTTCATCGGAGATTGCCTCTAAAATCGATTTGGGAAAGATGAAATTGATTAAGGAATTAGATTTTGGAATGAGGAAGATGAAATAGAATTGAGATTTTCTTTAAAAAAATGATTTTTAAAACGGCATCTTTTTGTCTTTAACGGCCGTTAATATAGTAAAAAGATTAATATTTAAAAGGTGAGGAATTTTTTTTACTCAAACGAATTGAAAGTTTTTTAACTTTAATTTAAAATTTCAGGGTTTTATTGATCGTTTTCTCAATGATTTCCATAAAACTATCGCATTAATTGATAAAAATCTCTATAATATTATTTGAGGATACAATTTCCTATATGTTGTGCTCAAATTAATTCTTACAATGCTTAATTAAGGATGTATCATTAATTAATAAAAATATTAAATTTAATTACCATTATTAAATTTACTTTCCTTTTTATTGAGTAGTTTCTCATAATAAAACTTTAATGTATTTTATTTTTTATTTTAATGAGTAACATATACAATAAAAAGAAAAATTTTAAAAAAATTAAAAATTAAATTTTAATAATATTTATAAATAACGTGATTTCATAAAATGGAAAGTTAAAAAAATAATCATGATATTAAGAAAAATATATATTTTTATACTAATGTTTATTTATTTTATATATATAAATTATGGACACCTCAAAACATATTAAAAATAAAAATAAATATTAACTAATTTAAAATTTGATTTCTTTTGTAAAGTATATAATCATGAGATTCAAAATATTATCTTTATATTCCTTTATGTCGTTATTAATCAATCCACACTTTAATTATTTTGTCTACTTGATTCTCCAAAAACATTATGTTATAGAATATTTTAATAAAGTGTATTTATATATTTAAGAGAACAGCCAACTTAAATTCAAAATAACAAAATTATTCAAAATTTCAATATATTTAGAATACAAATATTATGGTTGAATTCAGAGAAGTAGATGCGATCTAATATATTCAAGTGATAACTAAACCGACTAGATATTAGATATACAAAATCACATGTTTAATTAAAAATAATATTATTAATATAAATTATAAAAGTATTGAAACTAAAATTTTAATATTAATCAATCATTTTCGTGCATGAGCACATGAGAATCACCTAGTGGTAAATCTTAAAACTTTTTTAAGAGAAATATTGAAATATTTTTAAGAAGTTATATAGCAACTTTTCAAACTTTAAGAGAAGATCTTGAGATATCTGGTCAGCACATATTTGAAAAAAAAAATACTTTACTAATAAATTTGGTAGCTTATTATATAAAAATTGGCTTCTCGAAGTTGTTAATTAACATGATCGCGACACTTTTCAATAAAAAGTTTAAGATTGTGATATGTGTTAAAAATATTTTTATATATGTAATTATCTATAATAAATTATTTTATATTAGTTATTAATTTTCATTTTTATAATTCTAACTAAAACAGAATTTTAAATTTATTGGAAAGTAATTTTCTTTTTAAAAAGAAATTATGAAGAACATGATATTAAAAACATTAATTTAACAAAAAGAAATTTAAAAATTATTGATGATATTAGCAAAAAATATATCGATGTGGTCTTATCATATATGGACGGCAAAACTCTTTTTTTTGGTAAAAGAAAGTTATTTCACCTTTTACCGGGAACCAAAGCATTGTAAATAGTTCATTCCAACGTAAATTAAACTTGAATAGCAGTAGTTACAACCGAAACTCTTTTATCACTAGTCCAACTCAACGGGACGGCCAAACTTGATGGGATATACTTTGCAAGACACCTTGATATGCCACCCGTTCTAGCACTACATTGGATTGAAAAATAGTGTATTTCTTTTTTTCAGTAAAATGTAAGTTATATCAAAATATTATAATAATCAAATAAGAGTTTATCTGATGTATATGTTAGCTGCCATTGTCTAAGGCGCTAAAGTTGTCTGTGAGTGACAATGATCAAGTCAACAGATAACAGATCATTCCAATCGAATCATGAATAGTCTGACTGAGAGTTTCTCTCTTCAGAACTGGGAGAGCTAGGGTTTATCATAGAAGCTAATCTGAGAGAATAGAGCACGGGGTAGCGAAGAACGATAGTGAAACGTTTGTTTCGTGATTTGGGCTTTGTTTCTTCATGGGCTTGACCCGAGTTCGCTTTCCGGTACGGGTCAGAACTGGATTAGCTATTATTTGGTTTTGTTCGGTTTTCTTTGGCTTGCTTTAGTTTGATGTGGTGCAAAATAATTAGACATGTTGGTACCGATATTTTTATGAGAAATACACCTAAATGTTGTTATCACCAAATATGTTCAAAATATGTTTCATGAAATAGTTTAATGATAATTATACTCATACTTTATAAGTATACAAACAAATATTTTTAATGAAAGTTTCATTTTTAGTAAACTATTTTTTAGGAAACCATTTTGTCTAAATTCTGATTTTTTTTCTAAAACTTTTTTTAGGAAACTATTTATTCTCATAAAAAAATTAGGAACTTTTCTGAATATATATGATATCTTCCAGGATTTGAATTTAGAATTTTTTCCAAATGATATCTTCTAGAATTTGGATTTAGAAAGACACTGATGAAAATTCTTGATAAATGTGGAATCCTCCTTGGTCCAATGGTTCATTAATGCTTCTACATCAAGAGGTCTCAAATTCAATTCTTAGAAAAAAGTGAATTATGCAGAATAGTGGAAAAAGGCTTACAAAGATTTTCAGCATAGGGCAAAGAATACCGTTACGAATGGATTTCACAAGGCAATTCAGAATGATACAGTCAGACGTAAATCCACATAAAACAGATAAAATTGTCGGTTGTAATATCGTCTAAGTAAAGTTCATAAAAATTGTAATGCATAAAAACAGTGTAAAAAGTACATTCTTGATAAATATAATATCTTCCTAACACTATTAAGAAGATATTGATAAACATGTATAATAGTTTGTTTAAAATTTAGGAATTTTTCATAAATTGTTTAAAATACAATCTTAATTGTGGGTTTAGTAAGACCTTCATCATGAATATATATATTTATGAATTTATTATTAAATTTGAATTATATGTATATTTTTAAATGTGCATTATGTCTTAAATATGCATTATATCTTTCTAGTTTTTTCAGAAGATTTTCATGAATTTGATATCTAATTTTTTTTAAAAAAAATATTATACATATTTGAAAGCAGTGACTTAAATTTTTGAGTGATGTTATATACTCCCTCCGTTTTTTTATAATTGACGTTCTAGAGAAAATTTTTGTTTCAAATTATTTGACGTTTTCAATTTTCTATGTAAGTTTTATTAATAATTAATGTTAGATAACCAATGATATTATAGCTTCTATTTTATTATTGGTTGAATTGTGGTTAGGTAAACAATAATGATATTTTTGTTTAGAAAATGATAAAAATTAAATATTTCTTAATCTATGTGCATAATTTTAGAATTTCAAATATAAAAAAATGGAGGGAGTATTAAATAATATTTTCTTAAATATACATATAAATTAAATTCACAAACATGGCATAGTAGTCTGCACTGTTTTAATATGCTCATAATATATTGAGAAACTCGGAGGCATTGGTAAGCAGGAGGTTCGTGGCAAAGAATCGAGTGTGAACAGCCTCACCTACGTGCCTACAACGGGCTACAAGAATAGGACTTTGCATCAATGGGGTTATATATTATTTTGCTTCCACATGGTAAATTTTAAAACTTGTTTAAGAGAAAATGTAATCTTAAAATAGTATTTTCTAATAAAACAAGATTTAAAAAGATACTTACCATCTTGTCAAACTTGTTTTAAGATAAAATCTTGAAACATTAATGTTTTCTACAATATTAAGATTTAAAAGGAAAGCTTTACTAATAAGGTAAGATATTATTTACTACTTTAAACGAAAGTATCTTCCACAATATTTGTATTATAAATACCACACATAATTCTCTTTGTTTCTCCAGCTGTCGTGATCATTTAGAATAAAAATGAAACACCTCATACTTTTTATATTTCTTACCATTACATGCTTTAGGCAACACGAAGCTTGCGTAAAAAATCGTGTTGTACTTCATAACGAACTCGGTCCTGGTAGAATTCTCGAGTTCCATTGTTATTCCAAAGACAATGATTTAGGCGTCAAGAACTTAAACTTCAATGCTTCTCCATATGTCATCGAGTTCCATGACGAGATACCTAATTTAACAAAATGGAATTGTTTGCTAAGGCAAGGAGCTAACATGGAGTATTATTTTGACGTTGAAGTGTACAAAGCAGGACCAAGACTTGTCCCTCGATGTGGTCAGATACGTGTGTGGACGGCCAAACTTGATGGGATATACTTTACAAGGAGCCTTGATACACCATCCGTTTTAGCATTACATTGGAATAAAAAATAATGTATTTTATATTTTATTTTAATAAGATAATAAAGAATAACTTTTTGAAATGCACCACGAAAAAACTATTTATATATGTTGTAAAAATTAAAGTAATATAATATTTTGAAGTCATATTTTAAAAAATAAATAAAGCATAATATCATAACATCCAAAATATCTTATATCAATAAAATTTACTAAAATAATATGATAGATATTATTATGTATAAAATTTACTAAAAAAATAGGGCTATATTATTTAAACAAAACAGTGTTTTTACTTATAAATCCCGTAAAATACTAAATAATATATGTTAAAGTATATTTTATTATACACAACATGTAAATAGAAATGATCTTAAATATATTTATTTTATATAATATAAATAAATAAAATTTATTATATATTATATCCAAAATGTATCAATTAAAGAAAAAAACATATTATGAAGAAAGTTCTCTATTTGTTATTTCATATGGTTTTTATTGTACCTAACTCAAAAATATATTAGTAAATAATAAAAATTAATAACAAAGTAAAATGTTTTAAAACAAATTACTATATATTAATAATATTGAAAAAGAAATATAAACAATAATATTATAGATTTACACAATATAAAACACTAACATAGAAATTATATATTTATAACATTTGTAATAATATCTAATACAATATAAAATAAAAGAAATATCCGCACAGACGTGCGGGTTAAAATCTAGTTTACTTTTATATTGGTGCACAAAAAAGGTATTTACTTTTATATTAAAATTATATATTTAACTTAATTATGTAAAACATTATTATTATATATATGTGATACTCATTTCGAGATGCTATTGAATAGTTTAAACAGCCCAAAACCGTTTAAATATCAATGGCCTAAAAGTATCAATCTCACAAATGTAGATTTCATAAAATGGAATATGCAGCCATTTATCAAATTACTCAAAAAATTATTGTATAAATTTTACTGTAAAGCTTAAGATAAAAAAACAAAATTTACTAAATTAATAACAAAATTAGAAAAATTAGAAAATTGTAAAAATAAATAAATAAAGAAAGCATATGAACCTATCTCTGAATAAATTTTAAATCTAAAAACTAAAATTTAAGAAAGAATATGTGCAGTGTCAAAGTTTGTGTTTATTTATTTAATTTCTTTTATAAAATATAAAATGAGATATACACATATCATTTAAGTTAAGAATAACAAAACAGGGAAAAAGGCAACCAGTTTAGAAAAACATATCTTTATAATATTATTTGAGAGTATAGTTTCTTACATATCGTGGTCGCATTAATTTTTACAATGGTTACTGACAGAGTTACCATTAATGAATTAAAAATATTACATTTAGTTACCATTATTAAATTTACTTTCATTTTTATTAAGTAGTTTCTGATAATAAGATTTTAATTTACTTTATTTTTTCTTTAAAAAGTAACATATACTAAAAAGGAATTTTTTAAAAAAATTAAAAATTTTTAATAATATTTGTAAAGAACGTGATTTCATAAATTGGAAAGTTAACAAAAATAATCTTGATTAAGAAAAAATAATATTTTAGTAATAAGTTATCTGTTTTATACATATAAATTATGGGATGCCTCAAAACATATTAAAATAAAATATTAATTAATTTTAAAACTTGATTTCTTTTGTAAAAAATATATTTAAGAGATGTCTTGACCAGAGGATTCCGGCAATCCACTATAATGTGTTCAACTTCACCACCGAGGTTAGACAAAACATGTTTAGCTCAATGATGCAAGAGAAGAGATAACGACACAAGCTTATTTTTCCTAAGTCACATCCGATTTCGAGCTTATATAATGCTCTTAGGATAACCCCTAACCCTAATAGAATATATTTTTTCCTTTATTCATTCTATCCTTATGTTATTCAGGTTTGGACCAATAATATCCAACAAACGCCACCTTGAGTCATCAATTAAAACATCTTCATAGTGATTACACTTCGAATCTTTACACTGGCAAGGACGAAGCTATCTTCAGGCTTCAGTCACCTTCAACAACTCCAAAGCGTCGTTGAACTTGTTCACTGCCACAACCTTTGTCAAAACAGCAGACGGGTTTCTTGAGGTTGGGATCTTCAGCACCTCCACCTCTCGACAAGCGATCCAATCTCTGATAAAATGGTACTTTATAGCAAAGTGCTTAGTCCTCTCATGATAAAATTTATTTTTTGCCAAACAAATCGCACTCTGCGAATTGCACCATATAGAAACACATTTCTGCTCAAATCCAAGCTCCTTCAATAACCCCTTGATCCAAATGCTCTCTTTTACAGCTTCAGACAATGAGATATATTCAGCTTCAGTTGTCGATAGAGCCACCACAGGTTGCAAATTCGACCTCCAGCTAACGGTGTTTCCTCCTACCTTGAATACATATCCAGAAATCGATCTTCTTCTGTCCAAGTCAGCTGCATAATCAGAATCACAGAAACCTTCAACCGAAAAATCTTTTCCCTTTGTATAAGTTAAACATAACTGAGATGCCCCTTTGATGTATCTCAATAACCACTTCACGGTTTCCCAATGTAGTTCCCTAGGTCTACTAATAAACCTACTAACCAGACCAACTCCATACGCTAAGTCAGGTCACGATCCTACCATAGCGTACATGATGCTTCCTACAACACTTGAATATGGAACTGTGTTTGTGTCTAATACCTCCGAATCAGCTTCCAGAGAACACAACTTGAAATGTGCTCCAATAGGTGTATTCACCTTCTTTGATTATGCCATGTTGAAGTTTCGTAGAACCTTCTGCAAATAGTCTGAATGAGACGACTTCAATATCCCTTTCTCTCTGTCTCAGAATATATCCATACCAAGAATTCTTCTAGCATTCCCCAAATCTTTCATCTCAAACTCAGAGCTCAGCAAGCCCTTTAACTTCAAAATCTCATGCATCTCCTTGGCTGCTAATAACATATCATCCACGTACAATATAAGGTACACATAGTTGTTCTTCTAAACTAACTTCACGTAGACACACTGATCTTGCTCACTTCTCAAAAAATCTTGATCCAACATAAAATTTTCAGACCGTTTATTCCATTGTCTAGGAGATTTTTTCAATCCATAGAGGGATTTCTTGAGCAAACAAACTTTCTCAGCTTTCTCAGCTCCACCTACTTCAAAACCTTTAGGCTGAGACATGTATATGTCTTCTTCCAAGTTTCCATGAAGAAAGATTGTTTTAACATATATCTGTTCGAGCTCCAAATCAACATGAACAACTAATGACAGCATGATTTGAATTGAGATATGTTTCACTACAGGTGAGAACACTTCTTGATAATCAATTCTTTCAAGTTGAGCATACCCTTTTGCCACTAATCTTGCTTTGTGCCTCTTTGGCTCAACTCCCAGAATTCCTGGTTTCAATTTGAATAACCATTTACTCCCAGTAATCTTTAATCCTTTAGGCTTATCAACTATCACCCACATGTTGTTCTTGTCCAGAGACGTCCTCTCTTCACCAGTAGCGGCCTTCCAGAGGTTCTTATCTTTGCAACTCATAGCCTCATAATAGTCTCTTGGTTCCTCAGCCTCTACTAACTCTTCAGTTGCAGCAAGGGCAAAAACCACTTCAATTCTTCTGTGAAGTTCAAGGGAAGAGTGACATCCGTGTATCTTGCTGGTGGAACAGTAGTCCTCCTTTGTCTATCCCTTACGAGTTGGTAATTCGTCAAACCACCACTCAAATTTTCAGTAACAACTTCAGTGTCACTTTATGTTTCTGTTTGACCGTTAAAATCAGCTTGAACAGGTTCAGGTTCTCCACCTTCTTCATACCCCGTTGAGTTAGTTATTGCAGGGTCTCCATCTTCACGTGGTATTTCTGTGATAACCTTAGCTTTTCAACTCTATAAGTTATCCTTAACTTCTTCTTCAGTGGACTCTTTGGTCGTTCCCAACATGTCTCTATACGTCACATGTTCTTTGAACAAAGTATTACGACTTATCAAACTATTCTTATGATCCAATAACCAGATTTTGTAGCCTTTCACACCCGGTGGGTATCCTATAAATAATCCCTTCAACGCCCTTGGCTTCAACTTTCCTTGATCAACATGTACATAGACAATCGATCCAAACGTTTTAAGGTATTTGTATCCAGGCTTTTTCTTAAGCCAAAATTCTTCAGGAATGTTGTTGTCAATCGCAGACGATGGTGTTCTATTGATCAGATAAGCTGTTGTAGCTGCAGCTTTCGCCCAAAATCTTTCACTTAGACCAGATTGGTTTAACATGCATCGAACCTTCTCCATAATTTTTCGATTCATACGCTCAGCAACGCCATTTTTTGTGGCGTATATATACACGTGCAGTGCCTCTGAATTCAATTCTTCTTGCAGAATGTATCAACTCCAAGTTACAAAACTCCAGACCATTGTCTATCCTGAGACACTTTACCTTCTAATTCACTTGATTGTCAACCAGTGTTTTTCATTCACAAAAACTTGTGAACGCTTCATCTTTAGTCTTCAAGAACTATAACCAGACCTTATGTGAGTAGTCATCGATGATTGAAAAAAATATTGCTTCTTTGATAGGGAAGGATGAACGTTTGGAGACCCTTAGAGGTCGGCGTGGACGTATCCAAGTCTCGTATCCGTGTCATGCTTTCCACTTGAGAAGCTTACACGCTTTGTCTTTCCCATCACGCAATCTTCGCAAAAATCCAGAGTATCGATCTCCTTCTACGTTAGTATGTTTTTGTTAATCAAGATCCTTAGATTTTTCTCACTCATGTGGCCTAATCTGTTTGCCACAAACCAGTGATGTCGTTCTTCGTTTCTGCAACTTCTGTATGGTGAAATTTTTTCTCACAGTCTCACGAGGATATACAATCCGTTTATCAGATTTCCTCTCAACCTCAGCCTTCCATTCTTGTGAAACGTGAGCTTACCATCTCTACCACTGTGTTGGAACCCGAGTTTATCAAGTGTTCCTGTTGATATCAAGTTTCTTCTCAGGTTTGGAACATATCTCACGTTGTTCAACACATAAATTGAGCCTCCACAAGTCATCAACTTTATAGAACCAATTCCCTTAGACTCCACCGAATGATTATCCCCAATTAGAATCTGATTTTCGTTTATCTTTGTAAGGTATCAAACCAGTCTCTTTTGGACGTCATATGGTAGGTACACCCTGAATTGGATTCAAATCAGAGACATTCAATACGTCAAAATAATGAAGCTTCTCTATGATAACTCCTGCTTCAGCATGTTCCTCCCTTTTAAACTTCTTCTTTAGGGCGAAACAATCCTTTCTAAGGTTTCCCTCCTTCTTACAGTGCCAACACACGACTTTAGATCTCGACTTTGATCTACCACATTGTTTTTCTTCAAATCGTTTCTCTTTCTTTATCACGAGCTGTTGCAATCACAGCCTCCAGAGTTATGGTGTCCTTTGTATACTTCAAAGTCTCCTTCAGCTGGTTGTATCGAGATGGCAAAGAATATAGAAGTAATATGGTTTGCACCTCATCTGTTACCATGACTCCAACGCTATTCAATTCAAACACCAGCTTCAGGAAGTCATCAATGTTAGAATCAACAGATGTAGTATCAGTCATCTTAAAGTTATAGAACTTCAACTGCAGAAAATCTTGTTCAGCAGAGATTTAGACATGTATAGTCTTTCCAACAGCGACCACATAGTTGTTGCTGTTGTGCAGTGGCTAATTTTCCGTTAAACATGGTCACCAACATTCAGAACAATCAGATTCATAGCTTTTCTGATTTTTCAACCTTTGAGGGATCAATATTAACCGGCGTTGGAGCAGCTGACTTTCCCTCCTTCGCTTCATCCTCTTCCTCCTTTGATTCA
The DNA here is from genome assembly GCA_905132765.1 of Moricandia arvensis. Taxonomy (NCBI): domain Eukaryota; kingdom Viridiplantae; phylum Streptophyta; class Magnoliopsida; order Brassicales; family Brassicaceae; genus Moricandia; species Moricandia arvensis. The sequence continues at coordinate 33,026 of CAJHQP010003205.1, read as the reverse complement.
GATTTAACAGGTTCTCGAAGCAACTTCTCATCCCATGAGAATTTCCTTCAAACCCAAGTAACCAAGATGCGAGAGCATGCGAATATTCCATAACATAAAATCGCCAGACCCATCAAACCGATCAACCTCTATCTGTGTATTTGACATCCTAACCTTATGGCTCTGATACCACTTATTGAGACCACAATCAACTTTAACACACGTTTTGGTTCGTTCGTTTTCGGTTCGTTTGTTAATCGCTCTTTTTCTATCTAACTTAAGGCGAAGTAATAAGCAAGTAAATAGAATAAAAGACACAGAGCAATTTAATCCAATTCAGGGCCTCAATATGAGCTACCCTTACGTTGGGCCAGAGGATTCCGACAATCCACTATGAAGTGTTCAAATTCACCACCGAGCTTAGACAAACAGGTTTAGCTCAATTATCCAAGGAGAAGAGATAACGATACAAGCTTATTTTTCCCAAGTCCACATCCGACTTCGAACTGATATAATGCTCTTAGGATAACTCCTAACCCTAATAGAATATATCTCTTCCTTTATTCAATAGGAAATATTTCTTATTCCTTATCTTATTTAGTTTTGGACCAATAATATCCAACAATCGAGATGAAAAGTACATAAACATACTTATGCTAACCTGCCAATTGAAAGTGGCCTTGTAGTTGAAACCCATAATTTTCAAGACTATTCACTATTGTATAAGTCACTGATAACAGTAACCATGAAGACACCAACTGGAAGCAGGCCAACTCGCTCACCCAAGCTTATCCCTTCCTAGATATGAATTCTTTTTCTAGCGAATCATACAACTGCAGAACATACCAAAATATAGTAAGATTACAACATTATTAACATTCTCATCAAATAAATTATGGAAAGAGGAGTTTTATGAAATTAATCATTTCATATGTTACCTTCAATGAACCGAGATGTTCGTTTCTGGACATCAATGCTTAAAAGGCTTTGTGTGGTTATCATCTAAGAAAACGGAGGTGAAAATGTACATCCACCAAGTTAGATCTTCAATTTCCCACACACTTTACTGCTTTAGCTTGAAAGAGTTTTGATAGAAGAGATGAAAAATAAATGGAAATTGATTCATAGAAAAGACAGAGATGGAAAAATCTAAAGAAAGTTATGTGTTGCTTGAAATACAAAATTTTGGGTGATGAGGGCATAGATAGATTTAGTTTCGATAAAACTGTACCCTTTTCATCGATACTATCAGTGTTGATGATAATAAGTACACACAATATTTGTTGTTTTCCTGATATACACATGTTAAGTTGTAATGCAAATAGAATTTTTGTAGTATGGAAAGAACATGTAATTGAGAGAGCAGTGTGAGCCCATTATTAACACGTAAACGTATGGTCCATAAAATCCTCTATAATGTCCTCCAGCCATTTAGCAACGAACCCAACATAAATGTTACCCATATTTTCATAAAACCCAATAACTAAATATTTCTCATATGTACAAACACGTTGAAATGCGTTTGTTATGTTTGTTTCATATAATTTATACGAAACTGAGTGTTTTTTTTTAAAATAAAAACTCGTAATATGTATATATATATTTTTGAAAAAAAAAATTTAAAAATGTTGTATTTTCATATTTTCAATGCATTTTTTGTCAATTAATAATAAAAAAATAATTATTTTAAAAAATATTATAATTACATTTTCTTGAAGTCTCATTGATTTAGAAATATAGGAAATATAAAATTAACAAAATTTTATGTATTAATAATTAAGTTTTAATGTATTTTATTAAAAATGTAAAACCTAAAATATATGTTATTTTGAAACAGAGGGAGTATGTAATATTTTTTAAAAACGTATTCATACCGTGCGGAGCACGGGTTATTACCGGGTTATGATTGAATCCATAGGCAATAATATTTTCACGATGGATGGTAAGTAGACCTTTATATATAAACCATATTATTTTAAAGTAGCTTTAATTTGAAAAACACTGTATCATTTGTGAATGACTACACGAGGTGACATTGTTTCGCCCACTCAAGGAGAGAACTATGAGACGACCCACCATGGGCCCAAGCTCGTTCAGAGCTAACCCTTACTTCCTCAGCTTTGGACCTTACGTTCCGTCCTTCTTCGTTCTCTTGGGCCATAATATTTCTCACCAAAGACGCCACCTCTTCCCGGCTGATCACTCCCTTTGATGGTAACTCCAACGTACGAACAGCTACACCGATCTCCTCCGTCAGCAACGTAGCATTCATCCATTGCTCTGCATACAAAGGCCAAGCCACTATTGGAACTCCTTTAGTCAAACTCTCTAACACAGAGCTCCAACCACAATGAGACAAGAATCCACCAATTGATTCATGGCTCAAGATCTCAACTTGTGGTGCCCATTGCGTGACCACAAGACCCACACCATGCGTGCGGTCCAAGAAACCTTCCGGTAGACCGGCACTTACTAGAATCATCATCATTCGAGCTTGCACCGAGGGTAAGAAGTGGGCTTACGCAGAACCCACAAAAAACTTTGACCACTTAACTCTAATCCACATGCAAGTTCTATCGTTTGCTCTAAAGAGAGTATTCCACCACTACCTAAACACACATACAATTACTGACTTTTCATGTTGCTTGTCTAACCACTCGAATATACTATTAGGCTTTTCAATAAATCCATTAGACCTAACAGCATGTCCAATAGACCAACAATTGGCCCAATAGCATAAACACGGTACTTTTCATAACTCGATTTATGGAGGTATCTTAAGTGGGTTCTTAGTGGGAAGACCCACAAAACTTAAGATACACCCCTTAAAAACTCTTAGAGCATGATTTAATGGGAGCTCTTAAGAGGGGCTCTGCACTGTTCGCGGGCCCACTGACATGTGGGGCCCATGAACAGTGCAAGAACCGCTTCTTAAAACTCCTAAATAAGAACCGTTTTGGAGGGTTCTTACACTTTACAGGACCCCACTGCCACGTGGCGATCCGTAATTCGGTTCATTTTTTTAATTTTATTTTATTTTTTTAAAAAAAAAGGAAAAAGAAAAAAGAAAAAAGATAAAATAAAAAATAGGAACCCCACTAGGGGTTCCTTGGTTAATCATGCTCTAGTTAAGAGTTGTATCTTGTACTGTTCACGGGCCCACTAACACGTGGCGGCCCGTGATTGGTTCTTTTCTAATTTAAAAAAAAAAAAAAAAAAAAAAAAAAAAAAAAAAAAAACTAAGGACCACAGGTAAAGTCCCACTGATAATCATGCCCTTCTCCATCCTTGTCCAAGCGCAGCTAGAGTGTTCCTTGTAGTTCCTCCCAAGTATTCCACCAAAATGCCATCGCACATAGGTATCTCCTCGCCACTCTGCACACACTCTCGATAACTGTCTATCCGACCTGTCTAACATTGTGTCCAAAAGCTCGTCCGGTCCGACCGGTCTACAACCTGGTATTTTCATATAGTCTTTGATATCAATGTACTCCCCTTCCACAACCTTATCCAATACCGGCAAGTACACCATCAGTGGCCAAAAACCACGCGTGCGAAGGGACGTACACGTACTTAGCTTTCACGCCGACATCATCAGCAACGGACAGCAATCCGGTACCAAGAAAGTCAACGATCATGACCGTCGGTTTTTGGATTCATTGATTTCACGGCGTCTTGAACCGCGGGGCTTTGTAGCTCGCATCTTCTCTACGATTCTAGTGACACCTTAGCATCTGGCTCCACGATATGGTCTATATCAACGGGAGGTAGTTCTGTGATTTTACATGTCCCTATAGCCACGGCTGCACGTATGGCTTCGGGTTTCTGTCGTGGAGGAGGAAACCAGAGGTTACAGCGAGAATTGTGACGTGGATGTTAAGGACGGAGGAAAGACGGTTGCCGAGTTCTAGATAGGGATGAGGTGGCCTAGGCCAGGGCTAGCGACTAGAAGTGCGTGAGGCTGCTCCATGATCTACTAACATAAGAAGTTTTTGTTAATATGATTATGAGAAACGAAACAATGTTAGTGATTAGAGGGTATTAATCATTACGTTAGATACCGACCCAACATACGGGCTTACCTTTCCTTTTTTGTATTAGAAAGTTGTTTATTGCTTGTCGATGGCAGTGCATGAAACTGGGATAACACCATAGACTATATATACAAGGTCCATATGGTATTTAGGGTATTTATTGTTGCTTTTGAAAGGGATGAATTTTAGATAAACGTGGATTGTATTTGATATGGGTCATTGACAAATGACAAATGACAAATGCATGTAATTATAAACTTAAGTCCAAATGTTACGTTAGAGAGAGACCTTACACTAACGAGCATGCTGCCTCTTGTGCGGAAAGCCATTGTAAAAAGAATATATAAAAAGAAAAGGAATCTACCTGATTTTTCCCAGATTTGTCCAAAGCGGGGTCCATAACCCGTTTCATACTCTTCCGTTCACAAGAGCAGTGAGTGATGACGACTTTGTGCATGCACATGCCAAGCCATGCATATATGTCTTCTGATAATAAGACTAATTTCTCCAGAAGATGAACGCACCACACAAACACAAGGACCATTTAAGAGCATTATCCAAGGTTACAACCGTTACAAGGAGGCTTTCAAAACAAAAAAAGTTAAAACATTTATTTTAAAACAATTTAGCAGTAAGAGAATTGACATATGTCAATAAAAAAAATTGTATCTCGCACAGAAAATGTTTTCTCACCAAATTTTGCTTCACTTTCTTTTTTTTTCACCTTTTCATTTACTTATAAAAGGGAAAATTGCATTTTAAATCATGCAATTTGACAAAAATTAACACTAAGAACCTTCATATTTGATAGCTAACAATCTTAAACAATGAAACTAATTTATCTAATATATCAAACACCAAACATAACTTAATTTTCATCAAGTCAAAATGACGACCGATACTGTTCGTTTGCTGGTAAAATTGGTGATGTGACAGTTGTTTTCCAATTTTTTATTATTATTTTAATTGACAAAATAATATTAAAATAGATTTAAAATCCTAAAAAAGCTCAAAATTATTTATAAAAATTAGGAAACTCAAAAAGAAAATAATAAAATAAAAAATAATCAAAAGGCTTGAAAAATTAGAAAGGTACAGGAAATCAAAAACATTAAATTAAAAATTGAAAAACTAATAAAAATTAAAAATAAAAATTTAAGATCAATTTTAATATAAAAATCATAATATATTACATTATATCCAAAAAATTGTTATTGTTAATTGTTATTTAATGTTGTTCGTCACCATCATTGTTATCACATCATCTAAGAAATTTTTTATTGGAAAATTTCACCTTTTTTCAAGATATCACACCATATAGTATGACATTTATATAAAAGTTAGTCTTAAATTTTTATTTGTTAATTTTTATTTTTTACTTTTTAGTTAGGTATTTTTTTAAAAAATTCACATCTGCAAGTAGTTTTTTTGGAACTTTTCCTGATTTTCTAAATAATTTTTCATATTTTCTGGATTTTCCTGATTTTATTTAGATTTTTAAGCTTTTAACTTTTAAAATTAATTTCAATGACTTTTAGTTAATTTTAATTAATTTTATAAAAATACCTTAAGATAGACTTAAAAGAAAATTTGTCACTAAAATATACTTCAAGAATAAAAATGACGCAAAATAGATTTTATTAAAGAGTGTAAATATTGTATACAATATCCATTAGGTTACTAATCTAGACTTAAGGTTTAAAGCATATGGGATGGGGTTTTGGAGGTGAGCGTTTAAAATTAAAATAAAAAATAAAAAAACTATTAAAAGTTTCAAAATAAAGAAGTTTATCTTATTCGTTTTTCTTGAGGTTTATTTTGAGAAAAAAAACTTAAAAATTTTAATTTGAGAAATTTTGCTTAATTTAATCAATTTTAATTACTTTTATTTAATTTTCACTAATTTTAATCAATTCAAATTAATTTTATTAAATAACTTAACTAATTATAATTATCAAATTATTTTATTTGATTTTAATTAATTTTAATTTATTTTAACTTTTATTATTTTCCATTTTTTATTAATTTTTCTGAATTTCTAAAAAAAATGAGGTATTGTATTTATTTTAAATTAATATTTTATCAATTTATACAATTTTATTAATTTTATTCATTTTAATTCTTATTTTATTACTTTCATAATTATTTTTTATTTTCCTGTTTTCTAAATAATTTCAAAGTTTTTCTGAATTTTTAAACTTCTTTTAGTTTTATTTAATTTTAAATCTTTTTATCAATTAAAAATAATTTTAAAAATAATTGGAAAACCAAACTGTCACGCTCATGAATTTTTAGCGGAAAATAAACAGTACCAATAATATTTTTGAATTGGCGAATAAAATAAGTTATTTTCAAATATGAAATGTAATTTTTTGTCAATTTTATGATTTAAATGTAATTTTCCCTTTATAAAAATATTAGACACTTATTTACGTCTTGCACGGGGGATTCTTTTTTTTGTTTGTTTTAATTTTATTTTATGGAAATTATTTCTATACGGTGAGGTTTATTTTAAATTTTTCGAAATTATTTGTTCTCACATTATTTTATTTAATTATTGTAATTCATTTTTATTTGATTAATAGCAATACAACTTCTCGTATTATTGGTGTTGATCAGTTTCCATACACGGAGGTTAAAATGATAATATTGTATTTCTCTTTAAGTATTGTTTATTTGATTTATCTTGTACTCTTATTTTTCTTTTTTCATATAATTTTTATATTGTGTTTATACCTAAGGGATTAGCAATATATGTGTTTTAACTTAAGACATGTTTCTATTTATTCATTGAATGCAAAGTTGGGTGGACGTAAATATTTGATTAGATACAATAATTTTAGGTTTGAACTAGGGGAAATTGACAATTTTACCATAAGTTTGATAATACTTTGCAAATTTACTTTTAATGAATGACAATTTCAAAAATACATTAACTTTTTGATGAAGATAGACTTAGTTATTTTTTCTAAATATTAATAAAAAATTAGAAACTCAATCTCACCCCTTTAATAATAAACCCTAAACAATTTCACGAAAGTATAAATCTAAATGTTAATATATTTGTGATAATGTGTATTTTTGTAAAGTGGTACTTAACTTATGTTATTCTTAGCAATTTCTTTTTGAACTATGTGTCATTCACATTATTTTGTAACTTTATGTGTCATTCACTTTTTTGCATTTTTCTACAATTTTCTGTCCTTTGCATAATTTATTAATTTATTTTTCTTGTTTGTGTTCTTAACTATTTTAAAAAAAATTATAATTACAATCGTTTTATTGTGATTCTAATGAATCTTTTATTAGTTTTAATGAAAAAAGAGTGAAAAAATCATGTGATACACTATTTAAAAAAAATGCTCATAGTGATCTGATGTACTATGAAAAAGCAAGATCTTAAATAGGTTCATATACCTAGTAAGACATTTCCTATTTATTCATAGAATTTATGTATCTTTGAGTTATATTTTGTATATTTAAGTTTTGTTATGTATTTCAACTAATTTTTATTGTTTATTTATTATATTTTTCTGTATTCTTTTCTGAATATTTTTGATTATGTATTAATCATTGGTTAGTTATGGTTCCAACAATTTCTTTCTTACTAATTTTCAAAGTTTGAGATTGGTGACTAAAACAAAAATATATGCGGTTTTTTTTGTTCAGAGTCCAAATTAAGTGAAATATGAAAAAACGTAAAAAGATTTCTCTACTTACATTCTTAAATATATTTTTTTCTATTCTTGAAATTTATGTAATATGGATTATGTTTTAATTTTTCACAAAATTATTATTTGTTGATTAATTTTTACCGAACTCAAGTTATCTCTAAATAATTATTTGATAATTCAGTTTCTTACATGTTCCGTTTATGTTAATTCTCACGGTGGTTTATTACGCTGATATTCTTAATGAATTAAGTTAATTCTTATAATTATCATTATTAATATTTTTTTGTAACCACATTTTCATCAAAAAGAAAGAATTTCTTTTCTTAATCGAATTGTTATAAAAAATCTCTAAAAACGTAATATCTTTAACATTAAAAGATATAATAATTTTCTATATTTGGAACCCACATCAGTTTATATTAACATAATTATTATAATTCTTTTCATCTTAATAAAGCCTGTATTTCTTTTCGTATTTTAAATTTACATATTTTCTCCTATATTTAAACAATTTCTTGTTTTTAGGTATTTTCTAATTAAAAAGGAAAATCTGTTAGTAAGATTTATAAGAATTATCTTTTTCTTATTTGAATATTTTTTGCTATTTTCTGGAATTTCGATGTGTACATTAGAAAGGAAAATTAAGTTATTTAACTAAACAATTTCGTATCTGATTTGAGTAGGAAAGAAAAATAAAATTTACATTATTTTAATTATTCATTAGAGATTATTATGTGATAACTATACAATATACTCTACGTTGGTAGGAATATTATACTTTTAAATCTAATTATCAAATTATTGACATAAATCTAAATTATCATACTATTACCAGTCATTCATTAAAGCCTCTTTTATTCATAAGAAACTATGTATTTTCTTCGTATAACAATAATTCCTATAGTTTTCATCAGAAATTTTACCTATCTTTAGATATATGGAAGATCAAGTGGAATATAATGAAATTTTGAAAATTATTGAGGATTATCTTTTTCTCAGTTATTAGAATTTATTAGTTTATGAACTGTTAAATGATTAGTGAGTTTTAAATTTTTATTGAAACTCAAATAGTTACCATATATATATATATATTATAATATATATAATATATATATATATATATATATATATTACAATCATATTGATAGTATTAACTAAAATAAATTAATTATACCAAATTTAAACCATACCACAATCTTAGAAATGAATATCGTGGCCAAACTGAATATTTTATAAATTAAAATAATGCAACTAAACAATTCATAAGTTTAGAACTTTAATCAAAATAACATATGAAATACATAATAAAAGCTAAAACTAATAATATTATTAAAATGAGTATATTTTAGTTTCCATAAATATTTATACTAGTGCAAGAGCACGGGGTGAGTCATCTAGCATTACATATTTACACTGATTTTGTAAGATTTTATTTGTTAGTTCTGTCGATGGTTACATAGTGCCTAACGAGTATGGTTATGGTTGGTGTCGACACCGGTGACTTTATGCATTTAAAATAATTATCGATTTCATGTTTGTGGTACGACCATGTGAGGCTTACATTCTTAAAATTGTATGGTTATTTATTTTATTAGTGGTTATCTACAGGCCGTTTCAAAGTTGAAATGGGTCATGAGCTGAATTAAAAGTTGTAAATCTTTTTCTTAAGACAAAATATAAGTTTCTTTAAAAATGAGCCTTAAAATAATTAAAATTCGCAATAGGCCGGACTTGGTTATCTATTGCATTATTGTTGTAATTTAAAAATAAATTTTTGCAGATTCTCTTCATTTCTGTTTCCGACCAAAAAACCTACATTTCTAATTAGCCATGAGAACCCAAAACGATTGCTACGACTATCTAAGCTTAGTATCACAGACTGATTCTTCACAACAGTCAGAACATGAGACGATAGCTCCTTTCTACCTTATATAGTAGTTAATGAAACCGATCATCAATACTTAAAGAGAGAATGAGACGTTTTTAGAGGAAGTTTGAGCTTTAATTAAGTTTTTGATTGAATTACAAGTAAGGATCTGAATCCCTATTTATACAATCACCTTTTCAACAGACACTTCAGATTAAACTGATTTAACAATTCAAATATTTTTCCTCTTATAAAGCAACTTAACCCTTAAATACTTCACTCTTAAATACTTTACTCCTAAATATTATATAAGCTTCAATATTCTTCCACATTTTTCTACACTTGAGATATTTTACATAAGTTATTTAAGACTTAAGAAAATACTAATGCAGGTCATTCGGAACTTCCTTCGCTCGGCCCATCTTTTTTTTTGAATTGAATGTTAAATTGAATTCAAAAGAAAAGACTGTTCTTACATCAAGTGTAACATATACAGAATAATGAACATATTTTTTTCTTGTTTCTAACTTTTTTCCATACTCCTTCTTTCTCCTCTACTTTTTAGCTTGTCCCAAACCAATATACCAATCCTCCTTTCAAATCACCATCACCTTTCCTCTGAATAATTGAAAATTTGTTTCTCATAATCTTATCAATCCTTTTAATCAATAATGCTATTGGTGAGGGAGCTTCTCCATGCCTTCTTTTGTTCCTTTCAATCCAAATAGTATGCATTGTTGCATGCAATACGTACTTGATAGTGAACAGTTTTAGTTTACTCATAGTATGATCGGTTGCCATTCTGATCAGGATCCACCCCTTCACTGTGTATCGATTGCTCAATACTCCTTTCATCAAATCCTCCCATAACTGAGCCGAATATGAGCATTCAAAGAATAAATGAGACATTGTTTGCAGTGGTTCTCGACACAATTTACATGAAGTGTTTGTGCTCCTATTCCATAGCCTCATTCGATCTCATGTTGGCATTTTCTTATTCATTGCAACCCACATCATAAAATAGAACTTTGGCGTTGCGTATTTGAACCATACCGCTTTAGACCATGAGCATTCCTGGTGTTTTTCTCTGGTTATTTGCCAAGTTTCTTTAGATGAAACTTCTTTTTGTATTTCCCATTTCCATTTCTCCACAAAGATATATCTTCTTCCTCCACTCTGTTAACTTTATATCTCTCAATCTCCATTTCTACCATATTTAAAATAGGGAACCGATGGTATCTTTTCTTGTAAATTTTGCACGCTTCCACTGGTGCATTTATTGGAATCCCCATAACTGTGTGACCGCTGTCACTTAACACCTCCATCAAACATCCTAGATCAGACCACGATTCATACCAGAAAGAGGTTTTCTTCCTATATTTAACTTCTACTTTGTAACACTTCTTTGCTACCTCTCGACATCTTAAGATCTTCTTCCATATCCATGACTCAGTTTGTGTTTTCTCATCAATAGACCATATTGATTCTTTCTGATAAGATAAGCCTTTATCCAGTTGACCCAAAACGAGTGTGATGAAATGATCCTCCATATAAGCTTTAGACAGGTTACCAAATTTATTTGCTTTAGTGGCCTCAAACTCAAACCTCCTTCCAAACTTTGTTTTACATATATCTTTGCATGCTATCTTTGCTTTTTCCATTTAAATCCGGACCGTACCATACGAAGGCAGAGCAAATCCTTTCAATCTCCTTAACGCAAGCACTTGGAAGTCTGAAAGCAGTCATCTAAAAATTAGTCAAGCTTGTAATTACTGATATAATCAGTTGCCAACTTCCAGCATATGAGAGAAATCTTCCTCTCCAAGTGTTGATTCTTTTCCTAATCTTCTCAATTAGAGGTAGATAATCTGAGACTGTCATATTTTTTTGTTAGAAGAGGAACACCCAAATATCTTACTAGTAGTGATCCTGCTTCAAACGGAAAATGATTGAGAATCTCTTTTCGCATCTCTTCTTTGATTCCTGCCATAAACAAAGTCGATGTCTCCATACTAATTTTCAGACCTGCCATTTTATCAAACTCCTCGAATACTCGGCCCATCTTTTTCTCGATCAGATGGAGCATGACATCCTCCCCCACCTAAGCCAATACGCCTTTAGTGCCTCCCAGAACTTCCACAAGTCATCCTCCAGTTCCCATGTTTCTTATGCCTCTGGTAATTCCTTCAACTTGATGAGAAATGGGCCTGACGTGGGACACTTTGCTTATGTACTTCAATACGCTAGCACCTCCTTGATCTCTTTGTCAAAAAACTTGGTCACTACAAGTGGTGCTCGTTTCTAAATGCCTTGGTCTTGAACATCTTTGTCCCTGTGATAAGGCTTCAGCATGCTCACGTGAAATACCAGCATGGTCACATGAAAGACCAGATAGATCTTAAGTGTGTATGGTAGGTCTAATCGGTAATAACCTTTCCCACCTTCCCAACTATCTCGAACGGTCCTTCGTAATGAGGCCAAAACTGAGGATCCACGTACTTGATTTTGTTGGCCTTGCATGTGTCTCTTATCTCTTTAATTAAGATTGTGATCTTTATTAAGCTTGTAATTGCAGTAGTGGCCTTTCATCAAAGTTTTCATGCCGGTTTCCCTTATTGCGATTAGCATACTTCCTGATCCTCGATGTTTTGATGATGTAGCTTCTTGCCTTGTCTCAAGATGGCACTTTAACCTTTGGTAGAATGTGTCTTCCTAGTACTGGGAGATAACCTAATCAATTATTGTTACCAGAGTCTTTAGTGAACAATAGTGTCCATGCCAAATAAAGAAGGTAAAAACTTTCGTTGAACTCTGCCGTTGATTCTTGGTCACTCTCAATTATGTATCACATTGCAATCTACCCCCAATGGTAAGTCACTATCAATGCTTGCATGACCTTGTATCCTGCTACCAAGAGGAATCATGGAGTTTAAAGATATTTCATCATAACATCTTGGGATTTTGGGATATATCCTCCTAGATCATGAGGTTTAGGACATTTTCCCTGGAATCTGCAGGATCTTGGGAATGATGTCCCACAATCTGAGTGTTTAGAGATACATTCTTCTAGAACCCAGAGGTTGTATAAATTTTTGTCACTCGAACCCGGAGGCAGGAACTCGAGGTCGTATGGACTTTCGTTTAGGAACCCGAAGGTTGTATGGATTTTCGTCCAAAAACTCGGAGATTGTATGGACTTTCATCTAAGAACCCAGAGGTTGTATGGACTTTCATCCAAGAAATCTGAGGTCGTATGGACTTTCTTCCAGGAACCTAGAGGAGGAACCTAGAGGTTGTATGGACTTTTGTCCTAGAATCCAGAGGTTGTATGATGTAGTCTTTTGGTACTAGAGGTTTTAGCGTGTATTCGTTCACTGAACCCAGAGATTTAGGAAGTAGCCCTTTTGGACTCGGAAATCTTAAGACATATCTTTTTATTGAACCGAAAGGTTTTAAGAAAATTATATCAAATTTGCCTCCGTGGATAACATTTTGAGCAATATTAATTCGAGCTATCCCCATAAATGAGGATTTCATTGTTTTTTTTATTCAAATATTTTTCCGGACATCTAAAAGAAAAGAAACCAGATCATGAAACATGCCAAAATGAAACACCACCAAAACGTGCGTTTGAATGTTTGGAAGAATATTTGAATAGAAAAGAACAATGGAATCCTAACTACTGTGTATGCATTTGTGTTCTTTTTCTTCTTAAATCTATGACTACTCTTTGGACTTGATTTTTCTCGGTTCTCTCACACTTTTGTCACTCTTCCACTGTCCCTCCAATTAAAAACACTAATGGTTAAACAAAATTATGTAAAAAAAAAGAAAGGGTTAAAAGTACTTAGGTTTTTTGTGTTTTGTTTCCAAAAAAAAAAAAAGGGTCGAAAGTACCTAAGTTTATGAATGCATTATAATGTGTTATGTGTACATGTTTTTCTATTACAAAATCCACATACGAATATTAATTTAATTTTTTAAGAGATTTCAAGGACTAAATATGAGTCTTTGTAAACACAAAATCAAATGTATAATTAGCAACCTGCAAAATCCCGCACGTTTTATTATGCTATTCCGGATGTTTTAAGTTGGACCGTTGAGTAATAGATGTAACAATTTATTTTCTTATTTTTTTGGTGGCAACTGACATTATATTGTTCACCGTCAACTTTTCTTTAGATATTTCAAACGGTCAATTTGTTTGTTTTTGTTTCCCAACAGGTTGTGTCATTCGTAGGCCGTAGCATTAAAAGTAAGGTGGACACAGATGCAATAAAATTCTATTAAAATCTTAAAAACTAAGAACACACACAAATTTTTTGAGACACATTTCACAATTGATGAAAAAACATACAAGCAATCGCATATATGAAATACGAGAATAAATTTTTTGAAAGAAAAGAGAGAGCATAAAATATAGTATATACTACATCTCACACACCATATTATTTTTCTACCCATTTTGAAAAAGTTAGATAAGTCATTTATGTTAATTATTTTCTTAAATAACGATTATATTTAATCGGATCCAAGTTTCTTTTTAGAAAAAATAACGAAAAACAATTTTTGGACCTTCTCGGGGACTTGGTCGCTCCGGGCCAGTGAAAGGGAAAGGGAGATAAGGGACGCACATGGGTTTGGCCACGTGTCTACGTTCCACGGATTTGCAGGTAGACCTCCTCTCCCGTTTGCACACATGTTCTGATCTTCTAGACCCCTCACTTTCTTCCAACCAATCATCTCGCTCCGTTAGCAGTAGCCGCCATGTTCTTAGAGATCTTTTTTTTTACTTTTTGATCAATACAATATAGGAGTTGGAAAAAAAATAAAACAATATAGGAAAATATATTTAATTTCTTAAGTATTTACAGTGGGCAAGATTATTGTTTAAATATCAATTGCGTAAGATAATATATCAGTTTATTATTGAATAAGGCAACCATTAATTAATTAACCAATACATTAGTGTACTTTTAAGGGAAAAATTTCAGTTATACCACAAGTTTAATATTACTTTTCAAATTTACTATTAATGAATAATTATTTTCAAAAATACCATAAATTTATGATGAAAATAGATAAAATTATTTTTTCTAAATATTTATAAAACATTTAGAAATTCAACTCTATTTTAACTAAATCCTAAATAATAATCATTAAAGTGTAAATCCAGATGTTCATATATTTCTATTGAGAGTATTTTTGAAAAGTAATATTTAAGTTGTGGTATTTTTAGCAATTTTTCATTTTTAAATGTAAATGTAATTTAATTTTGATTTAGACTTTAATATTAAAATTCTGATGAATGGTCCACTTTCACTATTCATATGAAAGAATTTTGATAGAATAAAACTTTATTTTAATTTTATGATCAATATATTCCAATAGCACAAAATGATAATAGACAAGATTGCACGAAGTTCAAGGAGCTAGTTCTCATCTTGCTATATTTTATCTGGGTTCTTTATCTCCGGTTTAGTTATCAAATCGATAATGTTTGTTTCTTAGTTTAGCTATTGTTGTTAAGAAAAAGAACTTTGTGTTCTTGTTAACGTCGCTGTTAAGTATTTAACAGTTGGATGTAATCATAATTTTGCATAATTAACTATAGATTGAAGTAATAGTTTGCATTGAGTAAGCGACGGTTTTAAAAAAAGCTTCATGATTGTAAATATTCGAAGAATTTAATACTTATCTTCCCCATATCAAAGGTTGGGTAAGTAGAGAAATTGGGTTTGGTATAAAGTTTGCCAGTTCAATCATACTACTGCATACTTCTCTCCTATTTTTCATTACAAATTCTTTACTGACAATATTTTTATTTTAAAAAATATAATGCATTTTTTTCGTCACCATAACTCTTCTTGGAAGCAACGAGTTCTATACTCTATAGTATTACGATAACTAAAACTAACGGAATAATTAAATGTATAGCAGGTTCAAGAAAATACATGAGGATTACATTACTCATTTATGTTAAAATGCAAGATAACGTATTTGTTAGTTATACATGCAGCACAATAGCTATTTTACGCCCATTACGACCAGAAAAGAAGATAATAATCACAACCTTTGTTCACATCTTATCCCAAGCTACGAGTTCTATAGTTATCAATAAATAACTATTACTCATTTATTGTAAAAGTGTTAATTTAAACTTTGTTTCTTTTAAAATGAAGATAAAACAAACTAATATCACAAAACATTGCGTCTGTGATGAGAATCTTTACCAGGTTAATGAATTTGGTTGGGTTTTGAATCGGGAAAATTTAAAAGAAATGCTTTACGTATGTCTTTAGATATCCCCTAAATGAAGAAACGAGACGAACGACGAAAGCATGTGTTTCAACTTTCAACGTTTTGTCCCGATTGAGGTTATTCTGATAAGAACACGTGTCTGCTATCTAGTTTATGATACAACCCACATTTTGTATGTTAGTAAGAGACAATGACGAAAGAAAATAAATGAAAATAAAATCTTATATTTTCTACCAGACCATGTTCAATACTAATATAGTGAATACTGATATGATTTGAATTGAGACAATTAATTAGTGTACTTTTCGTTTTTTACTCATTTGGGTTACAGATTTTATTATGATATTAAATAAATTATTTTAGGAAAAATTGCACAAAATTGCAATGTTTTCGAATGAAATCATGCCCTTCTGTATTTAAACTAATTTTCACCTGCTATAGCCAAAAAATCTTTTCCAAGAAGAAGAGGCATCTATGAACTCCCCATCTCCAACACCAAGTGGAGACTTGTTGGAGAGATTTGAAAATGTTAGTTTAAAATAAAGAGATTATGTTGCAAATTCTAGTTTATCACGATGTTTTAGCAAAATGCAAATCAAAGACCTTGTATCACAAAGAACATCAAGAATTTAACTCTTGAAATAGTGCAGAGATCTTCTCATGATCAATAAGCTTTGTTAGTTTCTTGGACACTTTTGTAAATAGTAGAAATTTCTGGACTAAATTTGCAATTCTAGAAATTTGATAATTATGTCGGTTTTCTGATGTAAGAAGGTTGTCGAACGACATCAATGCTAGTGTCTATCGACACAAGGTTAAAATATTGTATCTAACTTGATTTTTTCAACTTCATTTCTCTTGATGCTCCAAAAAGCTCTAAACCTCCAAAGTACTCCAATATATACCTAGAACTATAACTGCAAAACGACTCCAAACAATAAAATATAGACTATAAATCATGGTCAAAATCTATAAACACCACCATGACTATTGGAAAAAAAAACATTCGCCAAGCTTAAACTTGGATATGCACGCAAGGGAGGTTAAAATAAAAAATATGACTGTTCAAATCCAAATCTTCAGATTTAAAGAGAGCTTACACCATGATTTTGTTCGATCATGCTCCTCATTTTGAAAAAAAAACGAAAAGAAAAGAAGAGCTAGAATGGTACTAGAATATTGTCAGAGATGTGAGGTGGCGAAAATCAGATCTGAGCATGTATATAAGGGATCTTCTCATATATGCATATAGATTTTTTCGTCGACATCCCTAATGTAGATTAAGTGGTGGTCGAGTTTAAGATGTTCCAGAGAAACCTCGGTCTGGTCGGGTTGATCCACGCGGGAAAGAAAGACGCCACTTCTCCTCGCCTCCTTGGCTAGAGAGCCTGCTCACAAGTTCCTGGCACTAGGGAGGTGGTGAAACCAAAAGAACCCTCCCAGATGAAGCAGAAAGATATTAACTCGGAAGAAAAAGTCGGGCAATCGATTGGGTTAGCAATCATGTCCACCAAGTTAGAGCAATCTGTCTCTGAATGAATTGTGGTTACAAGTAACGCACACAAGCAAGATATAGCCCAAAAAAGTAATCCATCTTAGAATGAAGGGCCGAGATACTATGACGACACCCTTGAAGCCCAAAGTGTTCAACTCCCATTTGATCGCGATATGTCCACCCGAGTCTACTTATCTTACCATGATTAATCCATGATGCATTAATGTGGTATGGGGTTCCATAGCCATGTATCTGGAGATGCTGGTGCATCAGTTTCCTATTCTTCTACTTCATTGAGGTTTGCTTCTCTCCAACATTTTGCTTCTAGCGAAGCTGGCAGGAGGGTATCTACAGGAGAAACTATTTACTGTTAAAATTATTTTGTTCCTTGCTTTCCCAAATGTACCACAAGATCCATGGGAAGGTTTCAATTGGTGGTTCCAAATATGAAAGATCGTTTTTCCTCAAAAAAAAATCTATATTTTGGTAAACCGATGTACTCGGGAAGTGACCCGAAGGGGACATATAGTCTGATAAATCATAGACTTGAAGCGATGGGCGGCATTCAAACATAAGGTGATTTATGGTTTCTTTTGGGTCACCATATCTACGAAAGCTCATATGGGTACCCAAATGTCTGAAGGCAAGTCTTTCTATCCTTGCAATGTAACTTGTGAGCGCTGACCACATAAAGTGTTTCATCTTCTTAGGGGCCCTCACCTTCCACACATATCTATGTAAACCAATGATACTTGGTTGAGTGATCTGGTCATGGGAAATACTGTATTTATTCCTTTGTAGCAGGTTGTATCCAACTTTAACTGTGTAAACTCTATATTTGGTATGGTTCCAAGCATAACCGTCCGTGGACCATGTATTATTAGGTCTGAGTCCAAGAATAAGGGGAATGTCCTCTGGATGGAAATAATCTCGTAAAGAGCAATATGCCAATCCCTCGTATCACGTCTAATAAAGAAGTGAACTAGGATTTTTGGGTGTCTATAAGTCACTCGGAGGACGAGCATCGGTATCCAGAATCCAAGGTTTCCAAACTCTTGGATTGATACCAGCTCCGATAGTATTCCTTATTCTAGACCTTAGGAGTGATCTGGCTCCCATCATACTTCTCCACTATATGAGGGTGAGTAGACCTTTCGGTCTTCCAACGGGCATGATCTATTGTAATATCATCCTCTAAGGACTCTAGCAAGTAGCAATTTTGGGTATTGAATTAGTCTCCATAATTTTTTTGCTAGTAGAGCCACACTGAAAGTCATGCAAGTCTAGAAATATGAGTCCACCCTGATCATGTGGGACACAAATTTTGTCCCATGCGATCCACTGGAGACCACACTTATTCTGGCTCGAGCTCCACCAAACATTTTCAATAGTATCTTTCAATTTATCCATTATGCCTTGTGATAACAAGAAACACGACATAGTATATGTCGGATCTGCTTGATCCACCGCTTTTATTTGTACCTCCTTTCCACCCTTGGAGAGTAGTTTCGGCCACAAATTAAGCCGGTCCGCTAAGTCGATTCCGAACAAAAGAGAAGGCTTTCACCTTAAATCCACATATTTGTTTTGGTAATCCTAAGTAGATCCACATGCCTCCTTCAGTCAAAGTTCCAAGAGTTTCTTTAATATCTTGTCTTACAGTGTGGTCCACTTATTGCAAAACATTATGGAAAACTTAGCCATATTTAATCTTTGTCTCGAAGCCTTTCCATAAGAATTCAAAATATTCACGATTTTGTGCATTGTCTCACTTCTGTTTACAAAAAAAAGAAACTATCATCCACAAAGAGAAGGTGTGAGATCCGCGGGCTAACCCGGGCAAACCACCCCATAATATGGTTCTCTACTTCTGCTCCATTCAGAAGGAAGATCAAGGCTTCAGTGCACAAAATGAACAAAAAGGGTGAGAGCGGATCGCCCTGTCTCAAACCTCTTCTGGAAGTAACAATTCCTCTAGGTTGCTATTAATGACCACCAAATAAGATATTGAGCTCACAAAGAACATCAAAAAATCCACCACTTGTTCTGCAAAGCCCAAGCATAACAACATAGTTTTTAAGAAGCTTCATACTACTTTTTCATAAGCTTTACACATGTCCTTTTTAATGGTGATGAATTCTTCCTACATCTCGCGTTAGTGCGGGAGACCGTGGAAATTTTCTTGCGCTAATAGAATATTATCAGTGATCAAACGTCTTGCCACAAAGCCGATTATGTCTCTGATATTAGATCCGATAAGTTTTCTTAATCTGCTTACTTAGAGGTTTTGACATGATCTTATAACTCACATTACATATGCTAATAAGGTTTAAACTCAATCATCTCCCTTGGTCTCTCTTTTTTAGGAATAATGCATACGTTTATCATGGTTAAGTCTAAGATCCAAACTTTCTGAGACAAAAAAAATCATTCACCAAGAAGTCAAGAAGATCCTACATGATCTATTTTTTTAATTTATTTATTTTAAAATAAAAATTTATTAAAAATATGTGATCAGTTCTTTTATGCTATTTTCATGAATGGTAAAATTTTGAAAGAAAATAGTTTAGTAGTATATGTTCTTTAAAAATATTTTCTAATATTGTATTTTTTTCTCAAATATCTTCTATTTTTGGAGTGGAGTGACTAATAAGTTACTCTCTCCGTTTCATTTTAAGTGTCGTTTTAGACTTTTGCACACGAATCAAGAAAATATTTATTTATGTATATTTTCTATATAAAAATATCATTATCTATACAACTAACAATATTTCAATCATTAAAAAATAAATTGAAAAATAAAATTAATTAATAATGTACTGAAATTTAACAATGCTTATTTGTAATAAAAAATTTATCTAAAACGATAGTACCTTAATATTAAACGGATGTAGTAATAACTAACACATTGCTTCCAAACATTAGAGCATCCACATTAGAGGTTCAGGGGAGAGGTTCACACGTTTTTCAAAAAAAAAAAATATATATATAATATTGAAACAGTGTTGAACCCGGTTCAGAAAAGTTCATTGGTAAGAGACGGATTCAACACTATTTCGTGGGCTCCACGACACGTGGCAGCCCGCGATTGGTTGGTTGATTAATTTTTTTTTTAAAAAAAGAATAATCAAACAGAAAAATAAATAAAAAATTATAAAATTGACATTGGAAATCGTGAACGGAAGATTCACCAATGTGGATGCTCTTATACATACAAATAAAGGAAAGACATGTTTTTCTCCTAGTTCAGGGACCGAAAATTGTATAAAGTCCAGATCTACAAGGAACTGACACTAGATACCTACCTCTTGAAGTTAAAGTTACCTATTAACCACTGACTTAAATTTGACCACGAGTCTACACCTCTTAATTATTCGCAACGACCTTTCGTTTTCTATCATATATTCTCTAATCCCAAGACTCACTTACACCAGTTTGCCTGAACTAAAAATAATTAAAATCAATAACAATGGATATTTTATTTATCTTTTAATCTAAAAATTGATTTATACTCATATCTATTTAGCCAAAATAAAAAGTCGATTTGAATTAGATACGTATTTTCACAATCACGTTATATTTTATGTTTTCCCCCAAACAACAATTCAATCCATCAAATTTGAGTTCTGTGTTTTTCTTTAACAAACAAAATGAGTCATGTGGGTAACACGACTGCATAACTATTACAAAGAACAATTAATTTGATCGTAAAACTATTTGAGTGTGAATGAATAGTTTTTTTAGAATAAATATTTACTCTAAAAATTAAATTACTCCACATTTCACTAAAAAGTTTCCAATCAAGTGAAATACAACTTTTTCTGTTTTACTTTATTCAATGTTTAAATGAAAAAACATACACTCAAATTTACTCCACAGTTTGCTAGAGTAATACTAGTATTTATGTTATTTTTGTCTTTTACTCTTGTTTTTCATCATTTTATTTTTTACCATTTCACATTTTTCTATTACTCCAATTTACTTAGATCTAAAATTAAAGGTAAGTATATAAGAAATAAATATCTTTTTCCAAATAATCTAAAATTTTATTACAACCAATAATTTTATGAAGATCAGACGAATTATAATCCACAGAACATGTATGAGCAATGGCAATATTAAGAGCTTTGATGAAGATGAAGATCATAGAGTAAAACACTCATTCAAAAAAACAATGATATTGGTTTACCAAAAAAACCTCTAGAAGACTTCTGAAGACTTCCTGGAAGACCTCTAAAAGACTTCCTCGAAGACCACTAGAAGACTTCCTTGAAGACTTCTGGAAGTCTTCCACAAGTCTTCCGATGAAGACTTGGAAAAACTCCTTGAAGACTCCTGGAAGACTTCAGAAGATTCCTAGAAGACTTCCGGAAGACTTTTGGAAGATTTCTTGGAAAACCTTTAGAAGACTTCCTGGAAGACCTCTAAAAGACTTCTTGGAAGATTTCTGGAAGTCTTCCAAAAGTCTCCCATGAAGACTTCGGAAGACTTCTGGAAGATTCCTGACAGACTTCTGGAAGATTCCTGAAAGACTTCTTGAAGATTTATGGAAGACTTATGGAAGACTTCTGGAAGTCTTCAAGGAAGTCTTCTAGAGGTCTTCCAGGAAGTCTTCTAGAGGTATTCGAAGAAGTCTTCTAGAGGTCTTCCAAGAGTCTTCCGAAGTCTTCTAAGAGTTTTCTGAAGTCTTCCAAACGTCTTCCCAAGTCTTTCTAAATATTCTCTTATTCTCCTTCATACCAAAAATAAAATATCAGATTCTTAACCAAATAATACTATCAAAAATAAAAGAGGAATAAAAAAGATCAAATCCTTAAACTTGTTAATGCCTTTAGAGGTTTCACTTATATAAAATGTTGTGTTATCTTCTTCTTCTTCTTCTTCTTCATACCAAAAAGAAAAGGACACACCTTTAACTATTGAACACTATCATAAACACAAAATAGGAATCAAAAATGTCATACATTTAACATTGTTACAGTAAGTTGAATATACAACTTCTTAGAATCTAACATATAAAACACACCAAAAATACATATTCAAAATTTATAGATCTACCTTTAAAGGAATGAAAGATGAGAACCATGTAATGAAAAAATCTGCAAAAACAAGATAAATTAGTGAGAATACTTTAAAAAAAAAAGAGAAATGAATATAAAGTTAGGTGTTTTCAAGTCTAAAAAGATTAGAGAGAGGTTGGAGAGTTTTAGAGTGAGAAACATTACATTTTTGTTGCAACCATTTGAGAGGAAGAAAAATAATATGTAAATTTTCTTTGTATATGGAGACAAAAATTCAAATAGGTTAAATATTTTCGATATAGAAGACTTCCCAAGAAGTATTTTGGATGTCTTCCAGAACCCTATAATTTAATATATGAGAAGACTTCTGGAAGACTTGTAGAATACTTCCGGAAGACTTCGCATTAAGCAGAAAGTCTTCGAGGAAGTCTTCTAGTGCATTATGAATTCTTCTGGAAGTCTTTCAAAACCCTATAATCTAATACATGAGAAGACTTCTGGAAGACTTCCGGAAGACTTCACATTAAGCGGGAAGTCTTCCGGGAAGTCTTCTAGTGCATTATGAAGTCTTCTTAAAATATTCCAAAACCCTATAATCAAATAACTAACTAAATAGCAAAAAACTTCATTAAACCTAAAATCAACTTATAATTTGATTAATATATACAAAAGTAAACACATATAATTCAAAAAAATATATTTTAAAAAAGTTAAGATTCAAAAATCTAACCCTAAAAATACAAACAATACTACAACATATATTACCACAACCTAAACCAAAGACTATCATGACTCAATCTACATTCACTCAACTATGTTGAAAATAATTCAATTTAATATTTTTAAATTTAGATCATTTATTAATGTTTATAGTTACGTAATTTCAATTTTTTCCTCATATAAATATTTTTCATAAAAAATTTTGAATTATTTTTAAGATTAAGTGTACGAGAAGACTTACATAGAAGTCTTCTGAGGCCAAAAGGTTATAATGGTAAAATTAAATACAATTTTTTTTGTTTGTTCATAAAGAGTTTGTTGTATTTTCAATAGCCTTTTGGGTTATTTTTGCATTTGATTGAATTTGGGGTACATTTTTGCATTTGAAATCAAATTTTGAGTCATTTTTAACAATTTTCCCTTAGCAATGCATGTTAAATTGTGATAAAATGAAAGCAATGATAAAGAGAGAAATAAGAAGAAGTTAAATATGATGCATAATATTTGTTACAGAAGTTAATGTTATAGTTGCACATATAAATATTCATCATTTATTTGCATCAAATTTATGAGAATTTTGCAAATGAAAATTAATTTACATTAAAATTAAATAATGTGATACATAAGATCATTGATAATGAGCTAGTAAATTAAAGTAAATATTATTAGCGACTTAGATAAATATTACTGAATTATCATTAAATCTCATACTTCGAAAAAAGTAGTACATATTTTGAGTTAAAATTATTTTCAATTTTTTCAATTATTATTTTAAAATTATAGTAATATATCCTATATATTTTACACAATATTTATACCCGCAAATTTTGGACAACCCACCTAATATCCATTATCTAGCAGCTCAACTCCGTGTTTCACCCGTGTTCTGTTTCGCATTTATATATTGCACCGAATTTGAACATGAAATGTAGTTCAAAAATGATTTTTTTCCTGAAACATTTTGAGTGTAGAGACTAAGCATTTAATTTTCTAGTATTGAGTAAATCTATATAACAAATGTCTTTATAACTGTTCCAAAAACTAGGAAACAAACACAAAAAGTATAGTTTCGCGCTTTTTAATTTGAGTAGCAAGTAATAAAAGAGAAGTATGACAGAGGCAGAGATACAAGACAATACTTGTAAATGAAGCATATTAGTCTAGTGTTCAGACTACATTGTCACACAAACAAATCAGTTGTTTCTATAATTTTCACATGAACTAATAACATATGTATGAATATTTAGTTTTTCTTTTACATAAGTGATTTTGATCTAATCCAACTAGTTCGATAGATGAGCAAACTCCTATAATTCGGTTGTTCAAATCCGCTTCAGTGGTTAACTTTTGCACAACCACATAAGTCTTCTGTTGTTAAAAGAATTCATTCTCTTGGTGGTGATTATTAGTGTACTAAAATCAAGATCAAATCTCTTTTTATAATGAGAATCTTTATATATCTTTTTTTTATTTTAAGTGTTGCTAGTCTAAAATCCGATTAAAGAAAAGCTTCCTAAAGAGCGAGTAAAAAGTAATTGAGATACAAGTAAAAAACTATAAAGTAAACAACCTTTGAAAGACAAGTCACTTATGTTTTCTCTTTTAGTTTGTTGCTGAGACTTATCCATATGATAGTGATAACGACTTCCTCTAATCCTCTCATCACACGTAAAAGCTTTATCGCATTATCGTCTAATTAATATTGGGGGTATATTATCTTATTGCTTTCACATGAGTTCGAGAAAATGATATGTGTCAAACTAACAAATAAAATCATGTTTTTGCGACATGAAGCAAGAGTAGTATATTGATGTATATGTATCCATCTTTCGCTTTCCAAACATACGTTATTATGACCTAAGGAATTGAGAGTATTAGACTTTTAAAAAAAAAATGAAAGTATTAATATGCAAAGTGGCAATTATGTAATTTAAAGAAAATCACAACAAAAGAAATATGTAATACAAAATAAATGAAAAAGCCTAATCAAACCATCCCTTGACACCTACTCTTCCTTTATAAATGATAAGTCCTCCTCTTCCCCCAACACATCTTCTCCTTGTTGCAGAAAAAGTGAGACAAAAAAACATCATTCTATTCAATATAAGAGAGAAGATCAAAATTTAGGGAGAGAACAAGAAACATGAATAACCAGAATGTAAATGATCATAATCTTCTTCTCATTTCTCAGATGTACCCAAATGTCTATGCATCATCAGTACCACAACAAGGTTTGCCCATTCACATCTTTTATACATCTTTATAATTATTTAACAAAAACCCATAACTGGTTATACAAATATCTTCAAGTGGGTCTTCTTTATTTTTGTTGATGATATGTTTGTCTTATTTGAGTCTTTTCACAAACTTGTATGATATAAAGACTTGAGAATATCTGTTAAGTTAAAACATTAATATTGATAGGCTTGTTCTTGGTCTAGCAGTAGATTCAAAACAAGTGCGTCCGAGGAGGAGGAGGAAGAGCAAGAACGTTGAGATGGCCGAGGAAGGTGGAGATGGAAGCAATGGGTGGTTTAGGAAGAGGAAACTGAGTGATGAGCAAGTAAGAATGCTGGAGATGAGTTTTGGAGTTGAGCATAAGCTTGACTCCGAGAGGAAAAACCGTCTTGCTTCTGAGTTAGGACTTGATCCTCGTCAAGTGGCTGTCTGGTTTCAGAACCGCCGTGCACGGTGGAAGAACAAGAGGCTTGAAGATGAATACACCAAACTCAAGAACGAACACGAAAACGCCGTCGTTCAGAAGTGTCGTCTTGATTCTGAGGTGCGTGATGAGTCTTCTTTTCTAAAAGAATACATTATTTTGTCATAATCTATTTAAGGATATATGATAGATTTTTTTTTTTTGAAAAAGGGCTAAGATATATGATAGAGTTATAGTTTATTAATGTTATTATACAGACAACATTTTATCGATTCTCTTTTAACCACATTTGTTTTTTGTATTTGTGAACATAAACTAGTAAAATGTTATACCTGAACATTCTGGTTATACTAGGATAACAAAGATTTAGAATTATTTTAAGATTAAGGACATTATTTCCAAATAAAACTGGCACACGTTGTTTTGTTACATTTAGTCTTAGCTAAAGTAGTAATAGCGCAAATTAATAAAACTCTATATTAATAAAGAAGTGACCTGCAAAAAAAACCAAAAGAATAAACAAAATAAAGTGTCATTTTTATGTAATTATTATCTTTCCGTACAACTTTCTTCGTTTTCTAATGGTCACTCACTTGCTTGTCTTAGTCCTGGGCCTCTAATCACCAGGCCCAAAATAAAACTCATCAAATCAACTCATAAAAACATTATTAGCTATTTATGGTAAAGTATTTTAGTTAATCAAATCAACTAATTATTTCAGGTTCTTCACCTAAAGGAACAGCTTTATGACGCTGAAAGAGAGATCCAACGGTTGGCACAAAGAGTCGAAGGAGCCTCAAGCAACAGTCCCATCTCATCTTCTATCTCCCTCGAAGCCAATCAGACTACACCGTTTTTGGAGATTATCAAATCGGGAGACGACGGTGACGGTTACGACAACTTGTTTTACTGGCCGGAATACATTGATGGATTAGAATGGATGACCAACTTATGTGAAAAAAACTAGCTAATTTAATTAGTAAAATGAAGTGGTTATTTAGTGATATAGGTTATTTATATGATTGGTCGATATCTATAACGAAGCAGAATGTAGATAAACTATGTGTCTGATTAGGTTGTGTGATATTGTGGATATCTTTTCTCTAAGCATAATTTGGCTTACTTATTAATTAGGTCGAAAGCTGCTTTAATTTGTTTGACAATATGGTCAATGTTGGACAAAAGATGTATTAATTTGTTAATTACAAGTAAATTGTGATTTCTCTTCTTCTTGTATGTTTAATTCTAAAAATACTACTATTCATGGTTGTCGGCATTTTTTTATTCTCTTTGAAATACAACCTTAGAGAAAATTATTCTCGAATATATGTCAAATCATATATATATACAAAGAAAATTAACAAACAAAAATAATTTGCCAGAAGAACCATTAAAATTGTATGAACACATATTTGACGATGGTTACGAGCACTTGAAAACAATATATATTTTGTTGTCAATTAATGCATTTTAGTTCGGTATATAATACTTATAGATACGTGATAAATTTTAACTAAGGAGGGGATTGCGTTGCTCATTATTGTTTAGCTCGCATGATATGAATTATCGATTGGGAGGATTTTATTTTCTTTTGCGGTGGCATGACTTGATTGGAATTTTATATTTTACTATGAAAAATTGGTAAGAAAAAGTTATATTTATAAGTTCAAAATAAAGTTATATTTACAATTCTTATGAGATAGTGTGATACGTACGTATAAGAAAAGGTACGTAGATAATCACTGAACAAGCATACAGACCACTGTTTCATAATAATTAAAAAAAAAAGGAATACGGACCACTGGAATCTATAGCCTGATACACTAAGCATGTCTTATGGTAGATTGGTATGTACGTGCTGCTATATGAACTGTGGACATAATATATATTTATAAAATAAAGTACTTAATTTTCAATAGAAAAAACCTTTAAAATAACACAAATAATACAACGTAATAATAATAGAACTGTATAAATAATGGGTTTCTTTAAAGAACTTTTTAATATCATTCATTACAATTCAGTGGCAATGACTTAGAAAACTAACGGCTAAAGGTTCGCATTCGCACATCATATACAACACAAAACAAAACACGATAAAACTTTAATCTCGAAGATAAAATTTTGCCAAAACTTAGAAAAGATATTCTGATAAAATGAACTCATTAAGTAACAAAATAAATGTGGGTTCACCTCATGTGACCACAAAATTGGATAGCTTTGACTATAGGACGGTCCAATATTGCTATAGCTAGAAATATATCTTGCTATACGTATCTTACTAATATCAGTTTCTTTTTGAATAAAAAGATTCAGATAATATATGCTGTTTGTCCACGTCTAGAAACATTCATAAATATAATATGTAAACCTTATCACTAAGTTATTTTAATTACCAAAGCGAAAACTGTAAACCTAAGAACATCTTTACTGAGAACATCTCACAAATTGGCTAAATAAAAAAATAATGCGTATTTCTTAACAAGCTTAAGATACTCAAAACACATTTAATTTAATTTATTATCAAAAAAAAAGCACCACACATTTAATTGATTTTTTTTTATAATCACTGTTTAAAGTCTTTGAGATATGTTCTTCTCGACATGGTGTTCTTAAGAAAGCAGTGCATGCTAGCAGTCATGGTTCTAATTGTTCCAGTGCTCTTCATCTCCTCACCAGATCAAGGTTTTGTACCTACTGTCTCTCAGTGTGTGTTAGCTAAGATGGTGCATAAAGTTAACAGATTCTGTCAATTAACGCATGAAGAAACTGACAACTATAAACATGTGCTATATATAGAGAGATATGCTATTTGCGTATATATCGTGTGCCGCAAGTTTGCAATCTATTCGCTAACAACAAGTGGAATCGAAACGTGATAAAAAGAATGCGTGATTGTGCAGGTTTGAGGAAATACGGATGCATATTAAAGTTTAAAGAACCACAGTCTTTGGGTACTTTTCAAAGTTGTAAGTCAGGCGGCGGCGCTTCATTATATTCATTGGAGTAAAGAGATGATAATGTGTCAAGATAATCATGGACTGATGTGCTGAAAGTCGTCTTATCTCTTTTCTGTAATATTTAATGTAACATTACATTATTATTTATCTTGAGTACGTTTAGATGAGTACTGTTCAAACAAATGGAACAAACATATCGCAGCTAAACCATCTAGATAAATAGTTCAAACAAAATATATGTTCGGTTAATTAGTGATGATACACTAAGCCATAACGTAGTAGGCAAAGATATAGCTTCTGTAGAAAAAGAAAACATAGGATATATTATAGAACCCAATGGACACTGTAGCATTCACAGGCTGCACACCAGATTTGCACATGGCCTTGTCTTACATACGAGGTCATAGTTTTGCTAAAAATGTCAAATAGTAGGTCCTATCTTCAAATTATTACAGTTTAGCTAAACTTTGAAAGTAAATAAGTCAGCAAACTAAGGCCCTTTCCGCAGTTTGAACGGCTAGAATCTCATGACATGGTATCCATTTCTCACATTATTACTTTTTCAAAAGGTTTAGTGTCCATCCATGATGTATCACTTCTAGTTCTTTCTAGTCGACTACTTACATCACATGTTATGAAGCAGATAGTACAATATGTATGTACGTGTTTTATTACACGATTTTTGTAAATGAGCTTTGATTAATGTGTCAAAAGTATTTGATCATAAAATGCGCAAGCGTATCTCCAAATTGTTGATGTGTTGTGCGTTCTCCAACTCAATCCTGGTGAGAGTGTGTGTGTTTCTCTTTTTCACGCTCCGCACTTAGTACATGGAATATTTCTAAGTGTTCGCACAATTACATGACTCGTCCATGACTCAAAACTAAAGCATTGTCTTACATTTCTACTTAAAGTGTTACATTATAAATATTTTAGAATTGTTGCCACAAACACACAACTCGAATTATGAATCAAGGGCGAATATTTAGAAAATGACAATCGACGCCAACAGAAAAAGTAGACACTTTTTTATAGCACGTCGAAAGGTAGACGGTAAGTCGATTATAAATAAAGAGAGGGTCACTGCTGAACAAGTTTGAATGAGTATAGAGAAGTTAGTCAGATAATATAAAAACTGAGATAACAAACAACTATCACTACAAAGTGAACTATCTATCATGTTGGAGTGTGTTTTGCATCGGAAGACTTTCATATAGTAGAACGCAGCACTTAGAAAATGGAAGTCGACAAGAAGAAAAGTCGACAAGAAATAGAATATCAAATAAAATGTATTTCGCAAAATACTTAAGAAAATGATGTAGACTTCAAATTTATGCAAATAAAGAGGGTATCTGAAATAAAATCATCATCATATATATCTAATATATTAATCTTGGAGCATTAGTAAATCACAACTTGGAGAAACATCGCTTACGTGTCAAGTTCATAGAGCTCCTCAGCTTAATTTTAATCGACGACTTTACTAGATCAGAATGAACGTAACAGTTTATGAGCACTAAAACTATAAGTATATACGAACCATATATTGAATATGTATATACTTTAGTAAACCCGTAATTGTTGATTGGGTACAAATGTTTTGATAATATTAAAAGCACACAACGCTAGTCTATCTGTCGTGTAAAAATTGGAATATAATAGTTTCTAAAAAAGATGCTTCTTAAAATTTTATTTTGACATATTACGTTATTTTGATAGATTTCTAAGTACATGATTAATTAAATCTAAGGTTTTTATTTTTGACATATTCACGAAAGGAGGAATACGTAATGTATATTTTGGCTATTTTGCTATATATAACAGAATATGTCCGTAATTAGGTAGATTGGACATAGCTTATTATATATTTGCAACCTGGTAAGAGAATGAGACATAATGACATTCTATCCCTCTCATCATTTGTCAAATTTATTAGTAATAGTAATTGTGAGTATTTGTCAGAATAAAAAAGCATGTTAAAAATGTGGAGTACGATAAGAGGTAAGATTATTTTAAAGAGAGTGTTGTTTTATATAAGTTACTGATAAAAAGTGCTATAAAATATTTGAAATGAAAATGTTACCTATGTGTTTGCACAAGTAATAAAAATTCGATCTGTATTTTAAAACTTAAATGGACTAGAATCTTATTAATGTGTTTGTGTTTTTAATATTCTATAGGTGTACGTTTTTAAATATTTATGTGTGCCCTCTTATACCTGATATCGACATAAATCATCTCTCTATGCAATTACTGATCCCAAGTTACTATAAATTATACGCATGGACATTCACGCTGTGTCACTTCAAAGAACGATCAAGACCTCTGTTTTATATGCATGAACATTTGTTATAACGGTTAACAATGCACTCTAACCCTAAACAAAAATAAAATCAAACTAAACAATTTACTTATTTAACAATGGATTCTATGCCATTATTTCCGATGCTAAAACCAGAGAACAATTTTAAAAGAAAGCGCAAAAATTGCAGGTAAATTCGATACAATTCGAGTATATACTTACGTTGGAGGTATATAAATATAATAAACCAACCAGCCCAAAATACTTTTCATAAACCTATTACACGTATACGCGCAATGCTGCCGCGGTTTTGTTTATAAAACCGCCAAGCTGACGTGCAACTAAAGCCTTCACGTGCCAATAAGCACTAATCTCCCTGTGCTTCGCACGTGAACCTCTGACTTGCGCTTTCTCAACTAAACACTCCGCTTGAAAATCAACAAACTGCGCTCAGCGAAACCTATCCTCATCCGGCCGCACAGAACGCCTCCGCCATAACGTCATCTCTCACCGGCTCGTCTCTTTGTTAACGCTGCCGCCTCAACCGCAGCCGCGATTTAGCCGCAGCACAACGCTTCTATGATCCTCTTCACCAAAGGAGCGGCGCGGGTCCGAGAGATTCCAACACATCGCTGTAGAACTGCGAGCGCCCGCATACACGAACTCTCTCTGGAACGATCCGGCTCCAGAGACTCCGTCCACGCTTCGCTATCGACGAAAACGACGACGTTTGGCGAAACTCGCCGTAAGTCTTCGACGAAACGGAGATTCGCTTACGCGAGCGAATATCGCCGCGATAGAAGACGACGTTCTCTCTCCTTCGACGAACGCTGATTCGCTTTTGAACGATTAGCGATCTCGAAGGTCTCATGAGGATCGAATCGATCTGCGAATCGGATTCTCAGATCCGCGGCGAATTGGATAGTTTTCTTGACGAGACGCGTCTCCACGCGCGGATTCCTCCGGTACAACCGCGTGACTGCTCAGAAACCCGCCGTTAGTGATGATTTCTCGGCGATTTCTCTCAGTGAGCGACGCGTACTGACGCGCGAATCCGATCGTCGAAGTCGACGATGTGAGCGAAGGAGGAGGAAGGTTGTGGAGAGTCGAGGATTGCTTGCGTTCGCCGTGAAGTGAGAGAGAGAGGTATCGGAGAAACGCGGTAGAAATTCTTTGATTGCTCGGATTCTCTCGACGATCGCGGTCCACGAAGATAACGGTTTTGATTCCGTTCGAACGGCGGTAAAGAGAACGCGAGAGAGCTTCCTTGAGTAAAACGCTGCTCTGAAAAAGCGGTCTAGACCCGCGGGAGAGCTCAGCCGTTGACTGAGCGGACAATATCACTATGAGCGCGTGTTGTAACTCGTCGTAGTCGACACAGTCTACAACTCGGATGAGATCTTCAATGATATCAAATCCTCCTCCTTCGTGTACGTTGTTGGTGTCATACCGTACTCCGCCGGTGGAAAGCTGATGGAAAGGACAGAAGCGGCGGATCAACGACGGCGAAGTGGGCAAGAGTGGAGGGAAATTGGTTTTAAAGCTATGTTAGAATCGTCATCTAACTCCAATTCTGCTCATGATTGAATGCCCAATCCATGGAACGCATGCATGATCATCTGAGGGAAATTGATTATCACCACCACCACCGCTCGCCGTGACGAGTGCTTCTCTTCCACCGCCGGGACTTGGGCTTGCTATGGAGGCTGAGCACGAATGTTGGGTTCGTTAAAGGCAACAAGATGCCTTTCCTCCAGAGCTTATTGTCTGATGAAGCAGGACTCTGCATGTCTTGTGAATGTGGAATGAGTATTGTTTTTTTTCTTTCTCAAGTTTGCGTGGATAAGAAGAAAGAGAGAGCAGAGAGGCTTTCTTGCCAAGGAAAATGCATTCTTGTCACCGTTTTTTGAAAATGAGATTTCGATACACGAAGAGGTTCGAGCTCCACTATGTTTGATGATCAGAAAGACAATTTTTGCAAAAGAAAAATCAAGCTGTTGCTTGTATATATATAGGACTGCAAGGTTCGGATTTGTCTAAATTGTGCCGAT
>CAJHQP010003204.1:0-71214 GCA_905132765.1 Moricandia arvensis | reverse complement strand
ATCTTATTCTAACACAAGGAACCTTCTTGGATACTGTAGATGTCATGTGGTAACTCAATAAGATCCATAGGGGTTTCTGGCCTAAATCCATACATAACTTCAAAAGGTGAAAGACTAGTGACCGAGTGTCTAGCATGGTTGTAAGCAAATTCAATGAATGGTAAACATGACAACCAGTTTCTTAAGTTCTTACCGACGGTAGCTCTCAATAGCTGAGAAAGTGTTTGGTTTATTAACTCGGTTTGTCCATCAGACTGTGGATGGCAAGTGGTTGAGAACAGCAACTTGGTACCGAGTTTCCTACAAAGTGTCTTTCAGAAATGGCTGAGGAACTTCGAGTCTTGATCAGAAACAATGGTCCTTGGCATTCCATGAAAGGGAACCACCTCTTTGAAGAACAGGTCGGCTATTTGGGTAGCATCATTGGTCTTGTCGCGCAATGAAATGAGCCATCTTGGAGAACCTGTCCACAAATACAAAATGGAGTCCTTGTGATTTATCTTGGGTAACCCCAACACAAAGTACATTGAAACATCTACCCAAGGGTGGTTAGGAATAGGTAAGGGCATGTATAAACCAAATGGATGGGAACTGGATTTGTTTTTGAGACAGATGATGCATTTGGCACAAAGGTTCTCAACATCTCTTTACATGTTAGGACAAAAGAAGTGATCAGCCAGGACATTCAGGGTTTTGTCTCGGCCAAAATGTCCCATAAGACCTCCACCGTGGGCCTCCCTAGTCAGTAAGTCTCTCATGGGTCCGTGTGGGATGCAAAGCTTCTTTTGCTTGAATAAAAACCCTTCTTGTTGGTAATAGGAACCGACTCCTTGAGTGTTGTTCATGAAAGCTTCTTAGAAATAAAGGTCAGTAGCATAAGAATCTTTAATATGTTCAAAACCCATGATTTTAGCTTCCATGGTTGATATGAGAGTGCATCTCCTGGAAAGAGCATCAGCTACCACATTGTCTTTGTCCTTCTTGTACTTAATCAAATAGGGGAAGGTCTCCACAAACTTCAACCATCAAGCATGTCTCCTCTTGAGTATGGTTTGTCCTCTCAGGTGTTTAAGCGTCTCATGATCTGTAGGGATAAAAATTTCTTTAGACAACATATAATGTTGCCAAGTTTCAAGGGACCTCACTAGAGCATATAGCTCATTGTCGTAGGTGGGGTAATTGAGCACAGCTCCACTCAATTTTCACTGAAGAAGCCTACTGGTCGTCCTCCTTTTGTTAGTACAGCTCTTATACCCGATCTTGATGCATCACATTCAATCTTAAAGGTTTTGCAAAGTTACGAAGAGTAAGAACCAGGGCATGAGTCAAACTATGCTTTGATTTGTTAAAGGATTCTTCTTGGGCTGGACCCGAAGTAAAAGAAAAAAATTCTTCTTGATCACAGAGGTCATGGTACTCAAATCCTTGACGATAGAAACTAGCCAGACCATTGAAACTCCGGACATGTCCAATAGTGGTGGGAGTGGGCCAATCTTGAATTGCCTTGATCTTCTCTTCATCAACCTTGAGTCCCTGTAACTCACAACAAAACCTAAAAAGACCAACTGATCATTTCAAAATATTCATTTCTTAAGGTTAGCAAAAAGACCTTCCTGCCTAAGAGGTTTTAGGACTTCTTCCAAATGTGTAACTTGATCATGTAAGTTCTGACAATAGATCAGTATGTCATAAAAGTAAATAACCACAAAATTACTGATATATGGCCTTAGTCCTTGATTCATGAGTCTCATGAGGGTATTCGGTGCATTGGTAAGGCCAAATGGTGTTACTAACAACTCGTACAAACCTTGTGTGGTTTTGAAGCCATTCCACTCGTCTCCATCCTTCATCCGTACTTGGTGGTATCTATTCCTAAGATCAATATTAGAAAACCCAGTAAACCCACGTAGCTCATCCAACATACCATCTACCCTTGGTATGGGGTATCTATACTTGATGGTTGTGTTGTTGATGGGTCGGAAGTCCACACACATGCCCTATGTTCCATCCTTCTTGGACCGCGCAGGGACTGAGGCTCTCTCGAATGTAACCTTTTCCATGATGTAGCAAGTCTGATCCTAAATAGGATCGTCGAGATAGACCATGGGACGAGGAAACGTGCAAGCCGGTCTTAAGATACAAAGGCAATCGTTCCATGGTCTGAATATTAGGTTAAGTCCAAGTGATGATCAGTACTTAACCACGAAAACAGGAAAAAGGGGAAAAATAAGCTGGAGCGAGCTAAGGAAAGAGTGAAACGAGTTGGATAGATCTTGGGCAAGCTGGAAGGAGCTTGGTCGAGCTGGAATGAGCTTGGTCGAGCTGGATGGAGCTTAGAAGAGCTGGATGGAGCTTGGATAAGCTGGACTGAGCTCTGGACGAGCTGGATTTTTCTCAAGGCGAGCTGGACTTAGCTCAGGCTGAGTTCAGTAAGCTAAGTCAGCTCGATCAGCTAGTAGACCCAACTCAGTCAGCTGGACTAACTGTTGGGGAGCTCAACTCAGCTCGATGGAGTGTTCGACGGTTGAGCCAGCTGGTTGGGTCGGGGTGGTTACCCGAGTGATAGTTGGATCAGGTACTGATTCGACTTGGGCTGAGGCACATGTGGGAAGCATTTTAGGCAGTTTTGGGCCAAAGGGGCGTTTGTGGATAACAATCCAGACGGTTACCAAAAAGGAACATTTTCGTCTAAAGCGGTTTCTCGCCAAGTCTTCTTTATATTTTTGGGCCTTGGGATCAATTTTCAACACAATTTCTTAAGGAAACTCACGAAACGATCAGAACAAAAAGGTCAACTGGAAGAGAAGAACTTAGGCGATTCAGAAGGGAGACTTGGTCGAAATAGAGCCAAACTGGAACGTCTTCAAGAACGATCCAACAATGGGTTCAAAAGAGAAAGAACCGCGTACTGGGACCTTGACTCCAAAACGCACTTCTAAGGTGAGTGGATGGACTGGATAAACCATCACCCATCGCCTACGGGTGATTCCGACTAGTTCTATGGCGATCAGTCTAAATGCTTAAATCCTTCTCTCTCAATACTTGATCGTTTCTTTCCTTCTTCTGCATGAATGATCGAGTAACTTAGGCCTTAGGGCTGAGTAAAAGACGAAGGCTGTAAGCTAGTCCGATCATGTGATCCAGTGCTTAAGTTTTTGATCCGATTGATCACAGATCATAGCCGAATGGCCTGAGCGGGTTAAGGCCGATCTGGATGGTTCAATTGTAAGACGGTCAGATACAGAACCGCAAACTGAAGTTGATCGATCTGGTTAATTGACTTGAGAAGTCGAGTTTTGTTACGGGAATTTTGGGTTGGACTTAAAATTAATCAGAACATAAGTTGCATGTATAGAAACCATTCACTAAGTCATCGTTGGATTTCTTTTGTTTGTTGTTGGTTTCAAGAAAATATGGTAACCGTGGGAAGGATTTGGCTTAGCCGTGAAGACTCGCAGCCAAGGGTGGATGGGTGTTTAGATAAACTGATTAGGATCGATTACTTTGTAAAAGCTTATAAGGCAAACTTTCATTATATCGTATCCTTGGTGAAATAAATAAAGAATTGGTTTATCTATTATCATCTTGAGTCTAATATACTCCCATATAGATTTTAAACAAAAGAATCACGAAATTTAAGGAAATGGCCTTAAAACGAACCAAATGCCTTAAGAAAAAAATTTAGGCTTGAATGTCTAGCAACCTCACCGAACTTAGAGTACGGGTTTGGGCGCTTTGAGTTGGTATCAGAGCATGCTTGATTCTAGGATAGTTTGGTTATGGGGAAACCACTCATCCGGCTCGGGTCTCACGGTAAAGTCTTGTTTAGCCTAGGATATGTTATATATGTTGTGGTGCTTCGCTAACATTGGTGGGGTCAAAATCGGTTACGACGGAATCGACGTCAAAAACCTACTGGGCAAATGCGCCCTTTGTGAAAGAGAGAGATAATTTATCGGAAGAAAGGGAACGAGAAAAATCAGAGTCAAATCTTGGCTGACCACAAACAAACGTCTTCATAAATAAACCATCAGGAAGAGTCTGTCTTAGAGACCTCGGGTAAACGTATCCCGAACGGAAATACAACAAAACGACTACAGGAGTCGATCATCCAACTCCCCCTACAGAGAATTTGGCCGAGCAAGACGACCAGCTCCTCAAATGGGCAAATCGAACCACAAGAACCGACCAACTCGACCATTCAGCGAGTTGGACCGTTCCAACTCGCCAGACAAGCGAGTTGGCCAATGCAGGCCAACCAACTCGCCAGCAAGTCAGATGGCATGGCACGACCAACTCACCCTTTCAGCGAGTTGGACGGCATGGCACGACCAACTCACCCAATTCAGCGAGTTGGACAGCATGGGCATGACCAACTCGCCCGTTCGGCGAGTTGGACGGCCTGGATGACCAACTCTCCCGTTCGGCGAGTTGGACTAGTCAAATTTTCCGAACGGGCGAGTTGGACGGCATGGCACAACCAACTCGCCCGTTCGGCGAGTTTGATGGATCAAAACGACCAACTCGCCAAACGGGCAAGTTAGGTGGCACAAACGATCCAAATTTCCCGTTTGGCAAGTCGGATCAATCAATCCATTTTCACCTCGTCCTCATAACTCTCTCTTTTGAAACTTGATCAAACTTATATTTATTCCATCTCGGTCGGGAATTACATTGGAACTTTACCGAAAGAACTCATTTTCTCGAGAAAGGATCGGGTCAATCGCATGAGATGGTAACGGTTAAATAAAGACTTGGAGTCACACGCCCCATACGAAAGATCCTAAATCTCGGACGACATCGTCTTAGGAATGCTCTTTTGATAAAATTGTAAAAACGCCTAAGTCAAAAATGGCCCAATGAGGTCTAAAACTCGGCTAAGGGCCCACTCGCGATTTTATCCGAAATTGAGCCCAAACTTTGTGACGGTTTATCTTTTATTCTGCAGGAAGGAATAAATGTTAAGTTTAGAAGATAAATGTCTATATCGGAGGATAAATGTTAAGTTTCCGAAGATAATCATGAAGATCAAAAAGGAGTATTTTCTCGAAGCGATAAATTCGACCAAGGGCAGAAGGGGAAAGAGCAAACTGCCTCTAGAGGAGTATATAAGGACTTCGATGGTGATGATGCAAGACAAACAAAAATCTCCACTCAGAGCAAACATAGGTTAGTACTAAGAGCATTTAGGCAACTTTCCGTTTTTCTTATTCAAGCTGCGACTCAACTAGGGTTTTGCAGTCTAGGCTGTTAGAACTAGGGATCTCGCCGAAAGCTCTCATAGCCAAGGCTCTTATCCTATTGTAAACGCTCATACGATAATTTGTAATAAGACATCTATTTGCTCTCTTTTCGATTCTAACTTTACTTTTCAATCTTTGCTTTGTATTCTTACTGATTGGCGTGTGGTTTAGCAGATATTCGGGACCTCTGGGAAACTAAGATTTACCCTGCGTTCCTAATTCAACCGAAATCGACAGTGCGAATTTCGTTTCCCACAGTTTGGCGCTAAAAGGAGGGGGGGGTACGGATCAATCTAACTCTCAATCATCAATGCTCAATCAAGCCATGTCAGATAATAACAACCAACTGCCTCGTGACGACAACGTCGTCGACGAAAACGTTGAAAACACTCCAGCGACGAATGTCACTGCGGTCAATGCCGACGCAAACACCACAACGTTCAAGGAGGTGAAGAAGATG
The DNA here is from genome assembly GCA_905132765.1 of Moricandia arvensis. Classification (NCBI taxonomy): domain Eukaryota; kingdom Viridiplantae; phylum Streptophyta; class Magnoliopsida; order Brassicales; family Brassicaceae; genus Moricandia; species Moricandia arvensis. Next base: position 65,511 of record CAJHQP010003204.1, on the reverse strand, counting down.
TTCTCGACTTTTGAGAAGAAGTCGGCAGAACAGGATAAGGTCATCAACTCCCTCGCTAAACATGTTGAAACCCTCACAGCAAGGAACAAGGCCATTTTCAGCATGGAACAACTCGATTTCCCGGAAGAATACTCGACTTCGCAACACCTTTGGACCGGTCCGACAACGCGCAAGGCAAACTGTCTGGAAAAAACCCTGACGAAGTGACCCCCGCGCCAACACAGAAAAATCCGAGAGATCTTCCTCCTATTGAGGAAGATAAAGAAGGAGGAGAAGTCGAACGCATCAACGTTGAATCTAGCAGTCACTCCGAACCTATGGACGAAGACGCAGACATACATCCGCGCCGCCCAAGGAGTCGAGAAGCTCGGCATGAATCCCAGTTCGACAACCCTATGAACGAAGAAGAAGAAGTTATCTTCTGGAATGAATAGGAAGAATTGGCCGAGGAGCAAACTAGGATTACTCGCAACAAACGCCGACAAAGTCAGAAATCAGCTAGCAAGAGTTCCAAGATTCCCGATCTCCGCAACAATCTCATGAAAACGGTTGCCGAAGTTAGGGAGGTGAAGTCCCAATCCACCACGCTACTACACTGCACCGGAGATTGATCTGCTGCTCGAAAAGGCTCGTAAAACACCCTTTAGTACTCGTATCACCGAAACTATTTCAGATCCTCGGAAGGTCAAAGTGATGCCATACGACGGAACTACTGATCCTAAGGCACACCTACATGCTTTTCAGGTCGCAATGGGAATAGAGCTAGGTTCAGAGAAAATGAGAGAGACGCCGGTGAATGCTGCCTCTTCATAGAAAACCTCCGCGGAGCAGCACTAGAATGGTTCTCTCGCCTTAGGAGGAACTCCATCGAAAGATTCTGCCAGGTCCCCTCAGAATTCCTCAAACAATACTCGATGTTCATAGATGGAGAAACCTCCGACGTGGACTTCTGTAGCTTGTCCCAGGGAGAGGACGAAACTCTCCGCGACTTCATAAACAGTTCAACACTGTCATGGCTAGAGTCAACGAGATAAGTGACAAAGTCATGATAATGCATTTCGAAAAACCCTCTGGTTCAAGTCGAAGTTCAGAAAGTGGATAACTTTGGAAAATCCGCATACAATCCAGGACGCGCTTCACAAAGGCATGGATTACATCATCATCGAAGAAGAGACGAAGGTCTTGTCCCAGAAATAGAAGCCAACAGAGAATGCGTCGAAGGATCCGGGTCGGATCAGCAATTAAAAAAGAAAAACTCTCGAAACAAAAAAGCGTCCAGCGCGGAGACAAAGAAACGCTGGGAGCGATGGGTAACACATGGACCCGAAATCCGAATTGCGACGGAAACGCTTTCTGCGACTTTCACCAAGCGCACAGACACTCGACCATGAACTGCAAAGTTCTTGGCGCGAGATTGGCCGCAAAGCTGCTCTCCGGAGAATTCTTCGAAGTCTCCAGTGTGAAAGATCTCATCTGCGATTCAGAACGCCCCCCTGAATAACGATGGGACTCCTCAAACGGAGAAACCTTCCCAAGGGGACCAATCGGGAGAAAAGCGCAGAAGATGGCAGGACGAGAAGGGCAACGACATAACCTGTCGCAGGGTAAACATGATCATCTACGGATCACAATTCTGCAGCGATACCGTAGCGGCCATTAAAGTTTATCAGCGCAAGGCCTAGACAAGCGCGAATTCGCCAATCTGGCCCACGATCAATGACACTCCAAAAGGAGCAATCACTTTCGACAAAGAGGCCGGTGGAATCGATCAACCACACTATGATCCACTCGTAATTGATCTTGTAATAAGAGATCTCGAGGCCGCTAGGGTTCTCATCGTCATGAGAAACACGGTCAACGTCATCTTTCGAGATGCTCTCAAAAGGATGAACATCGAGTTAGGCAAAGTTGTACCATCACCTAAGCCGCTAACCGGTTTTTCTGGCACGACATCAATGACCCTCAGATTGATCTAATTACCCATTGCGGCAAAACAAGTCACCAATATTATTGATTTCACGATAGTCGACCACCCGACCACCCGACCACCCGACCATCTTCAACGTCATCATGGGCACGCCTTGGCTAAACGCCATGAAGGCAGTCCCATCGATTTATCAGTTCGGCATTAAGTTCCCAACTCATAACGGGATTTCTGTGATTTGGATCTATCAGAAGCAGTCGAGACGCTGGTTCCTGGCCGACCACAAGCTAAGACAAATCACAAACACCGCGATGGCAAAGACCAAGCGCCCAAAGATAGCCCATGCATCAACCGAAAGTACTTCGGGCAAAGACGACCCTGAACCGTCGTTTCTAGCAACGGCCAGCGAACAACTATTTACAGTTCTCAACAAGTCAAGCCCATTTAAGAAGATAATTCCAATGGAACACATCGACCCAGCAACTGACACAGACGACACAAACACAACGACTGAGTAAACAAACTCGCCCAAACAAGCAAAGCTACGAGATGGCTGGATCCTCGAAAGAGGTACTTAGGCAGCTTGTCAAAAGACAAGTTCAGCTATCCCCCTCTCTTAAAAAAGGGGGAGGGTACATATACGAATACTCGTATATTCCCACACTCAGAAATAAAAATTTTGAATTGTACCCAAAATTTTCAAAACTTTTTCGGCAATAAAGACTTCTTTATAATTTCGTAAATTTTCTATCATCCTGCAAAGAAACAATATGTTATACATCCATACAAGAGCAAAATGATTATCGCACCATCCCAGAAACAGAAACTTGCGAAAAATCGTTCTGCCTCGAAATGGAACAACTCCACATTATCTCGGTCGAATCCTCAATTCTGATTCCCGACCGAAGCAGGAGACCCTGGTCCCATATCCTAAAAGTATTACTTATGCACAATAAATTTTCAAAAAATAGGTGAGACATTTTCTGAATTTTTGAGAACACACCCCAGTCCATCGCAACTACAAAACACTCGGCAATTGGCCCCTCTGATCACTTTAGCCGTCTTAAGCAAACGCACCAAGATCCGTCCTAAGGACATATCATTTCACATCCGACTAGGAAAAACAGTGCGCTATAAAAGAAATTCAAATTTTGGTCAGCACTTTTGGGAGACTTAAAAAATAATCCCTGAAGAGATGCTTGACTCTGACCAGACAAGTCATATAAGCCGAGAACCTATCGCGGACTTTAAATCAGAACATAGTCAGGTTAAAATCTTAACAGACAAAACGAGGGCCGATTAGTCATCGCAAAGCCTTAAACCGAAAGTAAACCTTGGTCTTGCCCTAAATGCAGCACACTGGTCTCTAACGTCGCAAGGCATGATATCAAAAAGATACAAGATCCTAAAAGCATGTCTCTTCATCCGTATCTAAACTTTCTCGAAACTTCAAAAAAATACTCGAATATCTTGCACGAACAACGAATAGGATGATCCGCAAAAAGGGAGGAAGTCGAGATGACAACTCGAGTTTCCTCTCTACACTAAACAAATTCCAAACATCTTTTTAAACACCCACTTATCGTAACAAGCATTGTTCGAATAAAAGCTAATAAAAGATAGGGATTCAAGGCCACACTCGGCCAGTCCCGCTATATACGACCATAGTCGGCCAACAATGAACGAAACATAAACATACAATAATGCAGAAGAAAGCATTCTCGAATCAGTCATGACCTCGCGATTACTCATCAAAATCAAAGCACCCGGTTATCGATCTACCGAGCAAATAGTCGTTGACATCCATAGGAGCTGCCGCTGGTTTACCTCACCCGTCTTGTCGGCAATCCCCGCCTCGGCCTCCACCATGTTCGAATTTTAACATTTTTAGAGCTAGAAGATTTACCTTGGGTTGGTGATGCTGGTGGAATTTGCAAGCTTGGTGCTAAAGCTTTAACTTTGGTTTCTTGTCCTCCTCTCTTAAGAACTACTTCGGCCTTCTTTCTCCCTGTCCGTAAAGTACCCTTTGAATATGGAAATGTCTCTGGTACCTTTGTCAACTGGTGTGAGCTTGGCTGTGGACCATTTTGTTTCTTGGTAGTTCTCTTCTCTACAATCGGTTCTTTCTTTTGAGGGCTGTGATGGTGGTTTGCTTGCTTGCTTCGAGCAATAAGGCTTAGGGTTGAGGTTGGAGTACAGCTTGCGTGATAAACACTCAGATGAAACTGATATTCCTATTCTGGATTTTTCTTCACACACTCCTCAAGGATCTCAAGTTTTAAACTCTCCCAAGTATGATCTGGCTCAGTGTAGTACCACTGAACATATTGCTCTCTTGCCCACCATGCATAGGCTGGTCCAGTGAGTCTCTTAGTGGCATATGATACCTTCTCCTCTTCTGGAATGTGGTGCTTCTGGAACAAGGTTTGCAAGTCGTCCTCCCACTTTAGATAGGTTTTGTTTCTTTGGCCATAACCTGAAAATTGTATGGATTGTAGCTCAACCTCGATATCAAATCTTCCGGCCTCACTTTCAACTTCTTCCCCTTCAGCTATGCCTAGATCATCTCCATGTATCTCATCCTCATGGTTGGACTGTCTTGCTTCATCATCACTGAATTGAGAATCAGTTTCTTCACACCATGAACGTAAATCTTGGTATGGTTTCATGGACAGTGTTTGTCTTTCCTCAAGACCAGAGAAGGGCGCTTCACACCATGGTCTTTCTTCTATGTCTTGGTCAGTGTCAAGAGAGGTTTGATCCCCCCATTAATCCTCTTGGTCGTCAGGTTGGGACTGAGTTCCTTCATCTGGTTCATGATCCCATTTTTCAGTCTCTTCTAGACTGTTTTTGGCTTCAGCCTCTTCTTGCCACGAATCACTATCACAATCTTCTTCTGGGCCAGCTTCTCTTCTTGACCAGTCGGTGGAGTGATTGCGACCGTGGTAAGGGTCTGGTGGTTCTGGTCCAGGCTCCTATTCATAATGATCATCTTCAAAATCTGTGTTGGAATAACTTTCGAACAATTGATCATCTCCATAACTAATTTCTTCATCAAGCATGGATTGGTCTTCTTCCCAAGGATCACCTTCCTCAACCATTGTACCTGAGATGAGGCACACACAAAATAGGTATGTTCTTTTTAAGGCAGTGGTCGAGTTTTTATGCAAACAATATATTTAAATGCTTTGGACCAACTTTCCTAAAACTATGATGCAAAAATTATTTTTATTTTCCTTTGAATGCAACAATGGGATGCTCGAAATATACTAGAATGAAATGTATTTATACAAGAAATAATGAGCAAGAATACTAAGAAACAAATGCAACGAAAGTCATTTTTTTCATTTTTGTTTTCTATTGGAATGAAAAGTACATAAACCGAAAATATGAAAAGATGGAATGCAAAGTCTAAAATGTTATTCTTTTAACTTTTTTTTGAATGCAAAAATTGACTAAGGTATGGTGGTATGCACGAAAATAATGAAGGAAAGAATTATAACAATGGTCTAAATGATTTTTATTTCCCTTTTCTTATGCCGTTTTTTTGAAATGCAACATAAATAAGGAAATGACTTAATGAAAAAAAAATATGGAAATGGAAGCTGGGGAAATGAATGCAAACAACTAGACTGATATGAAACAAGAATTTTCGTGGATCAAAACCAGTAAACTCCTTTATTTTTCTTTCTTAAGAACACAAAAATGCAGAAATTTAAAACTTGACACAAATAATAAATTTTGGATTTTTGGTTTTATAAAATGTAAACTAAGAAAATATGAAACTAAAATATGATATAGAGGATTTATATAACCTGGTTCAGGACTTTTTAAAGCTCTGATACCAAATGATACAAGCCCGGAAGCAAAGATGGTGAGATGGGCGATGGAATGGTGATGGTCGAGAAACCGGTAGAAATGGAAATGGTTGATGGATGAACTACTGTCTCTTCACACCCAAGCTTTCCTGAGACAAAGGAATAAAAGTGAGTTTATGAATGATCAAAATAACAACAGAAACTAAAAGATATGAAGGATGGAATGGTTTGATCAATAGAAGATTGATGATGGAAGATGGTTGATGGTTGAAGATAGATGGCGATTGATTCTCTCAATCCGTACGGGGGCTGACTGACTCTCTCAATATGTGATATCCAAGGATGAATACTCTCTCAACAACCTAAGACTATAGAACACACTGACTCTCTCAATATTCCTAAAGACATTTCTATGCAAAGACACTTCTTTGATAAAAACAAGCAAACTAGTTATATTTCTTAAAAGATTGAAAGGTTCCCTTTACAATGGACGACAATGAGCTTATATAATGCTCAGATACAAGGTTATAAACGTTCATAAAAAAGCAAAGGAAAAAAATCAAAACTTAGGCAAGAAATCAAAACTAGGCGTTAGAGATATTGTGCTGTTTTTTGCTTGAAAAGGGGGGCTTGAATAATCTTGAATCTGGACGGTTTTAAGGGATAAATGAGCTTCTTGGTAAACTTCTTTATTGTCTAGAAGGTGCTGAACTCGTGGGTAGAAGGATGGAGAAAGAGCTGTTGTAACTTAAATGCAAGAATCTCCGTATATGGTAACTTGGAGCAAGAATAGATCCTCCTGATCCTATGCTTGCTGGTCCACTGAAAAATGAAGGAATCATGTCCGGGATGGTTAGATTGGTCTTATGGATGTCCTGGTTTAGGTAGCTCTTCTTCTGGTCGGAATTGATTGGCTTGGAAATGACTAAACCGAAATATTGCCAAATCTTTACATAATCTGCTCTATTTGGCCGGTTTTGGGAAATTCATCACATCTTCTAATATTCGAGGTCATTTCTCCTCATTCTGGGCTTGTTAGAAAGCTAAGAAACCCATATTAAATTCTATGATTTTTTTTAATTCAGACCGCTTCTGAAGTGGGCTTGAATCGTCTTCTAAAGTCGGATATTCGCAGATGGACGGGCTGGGAAACCTCCGGTTTGTAAAATTAGTATCTTCCTGCTACGGATATATTTTGGTATGATTGCAATTGTGGTTGACTACTTGTTGATTGTAGTATGCATGAAAATTAGTTTCAGGTGAAAATGTCTCCTGGTTGGTGAGATACGCCATTTTGACTTAACCAAAATATCATGGTTGGTCCTTTGGTTGGCTGGTTGGTGCAACTGGTTGGCCCCTGGTTCAGCTACTCATTGGATGTCCTCATCAGAGGTCTACCGGATGGTATCTCATCAGGGAAGACATCCTTGTGTCTGTCCAGGAGGTCTCAGATTTCAGTAGGTAAGTCTTGGGCCTCAAAACCTGCAAAACAACCTTCCTTAAAGATCATCAGTAGCACATGCGTTTCATGATACAAAGACTTATGGACCTGACCATAATTGATGTATAGGTTGGTTTTAATTACCTTGCTGGTTCGATCCATTGCCTTTTTCATCTAAAGAACCTCTTGTGACTAAAAGGTGCTAGGTTTTTCTTCTTGTTGTTGTGGCGAAAAACTATAAACACTGGTTCGGCCATTCTATAATGTTTCTTTCTCAAACTGCCACGGCCTTCCTAAAAGTAGGTGTCAGCTTCCTTGTGAAACCACATCACATTTTTACCTGGTTTTAAATATTTTCCCAATGCTGAAATTTAACAACACCTGCTCGGCCATGTGGAGCTCAGTCCTCATCATTGAGCCGTTTGTAACCCCCCCCCTCGAACAGTTCTAGGTCAAGTCCACCCGATCGTCCTCCCAACAATCAAACAAGAACATGGATGAACAACCAAGCTTCAACGATCGCCGTGCAATAATCAAACAAGAACATGCATGGCCAATCCCTCAACCTAGACAGATCCAAAGATGACACAATTTATTTCACCGAAACAGATTGACCAAGATACTAAATAAATTCAGACCTTAAGCCATTCCGTCTTGGATCCCTAGTTCCTCGAGACCATGGCGTAAGGCTTTGCCAACCAGTACCACGATCTCGAGTTGTGTCACGGAGCCCAAGTTATATATATATGAAAATATTTATTAATATAACAACTTGAATTACAAGATTTTTTCATAAGTACAAAGGAGTTTTGAAAGCCTGGCCAAAATACATAAAATCACAAAAGATAAAAATATTTATCGAAAAGACAATATTTTACAAAGGCAACAAAAACTACACCGGCCACCGTTCCTCGCACACATCTACTGGTTACCTGCAAGCAAAAGAGGTTCACAACGAGTATGAACACTAATCGCTCAGTGAGTTAACAGCTCCCTCTAAACAAGGCGATAATTCTCCTCTGCATAAACCAAAATCAACACACAACAAGCAATCAAAAAAACAACATCGGAAAACTCGACTAAATCACCAAAACCATTATTAATAAAAGACTTGATACACTTTCATCAAAAAGGGCTCTCACATCCGATCCTGTCTCTTAAACATGCAAACTCATCTCATAGCCACAAAGGCACATGAGAATCGGCCATCAACTAGATGTTCCCGATTAACCAATCACGTCAGCTCTCTTCCCGTCGGATAGTACTCGGACATAGGCTGCAATCCCGTCACTTCGAGTCTTCCCACTAATGGCTCCAACCATAAAGTGACGGATATGTAGGATTGAACTGCCGACACTCGCATCGGATCACACGATACCAAATGAAGAGTAAATCCAGTTTTCATCAAAACGACTCTTACCGTTAAACCCATTTATCGAATAAATCCCGAATAAGAAGAAAATCAACCAAGCATCCACAATAAACAAGCAATCAACAATCTATCAAGCAGTAAATAAATCACACAATCTAACATCAATCATCTATCAACCAATCTAACATATCTTTCTAAACCAGCAACCTAACAACATTACCAATAAGCGATCTACATGCAATATTAAACACACAATCTATCTTGCAATCATAAACACATAATCACACATCACTATAACTCAAAGTCCTTTGGGATGAGTGCTTTCTAAACTAGGCTTGCAAGGGTCGGATCCTAGCTTCTTCAGACTTCTCCCAAAGATCTACTCTTCCCAAACCAAAACTCTTGAAAACTACTCTAAAGACCACTATCTCTCACTAAAATCATTCTCACACTCTCTAGGTTGAGCGTGGTTTTTGGGATGAAAAAATGAAGGGGAAGTCTTGGTATTTATTGGGCAGGTGTGGGTTTGCCTGGAAAGGTGGCATCACCACATTAACTTTTGTAGCAAAAGTGGACATATGTAAATCATGGTGACAAATGCCCAAGATCTTTCCAAAAAGACAAGTGTTCCATCTTTTAGAAGGCTTCCATGGTTGTGCCACGTGTCCTCTTCTCTCAGCTAATGAAAAGTCGACACTTCTGTGAAGGGAATTTTAGCATTAGGAGTCCAGAAGAAGCAAAACTGATAATGAGAAGAAGCAACACTGATTATGAGGAGGAGGAGGAGGAGGAGCCGAAGTTATATATATATGAAAAATATTTATTAATATAACAACTTGAATTACAACATTGTTTCATAAGTACAAAGGAGTTTTGAAGCCTGGCCAAAATACATAAAATACAAAAGATAAAAACATTTATCGAAAAGACAATATTTTACAAAGGCAACAAAAACTACACCGGCCGCCGTTCCTCGCACACATTTACTGGTTACCTGCAACCAAAAGAGGTTCACAACGAGTATGAGCACTAATCGCTCAGTGAATTACAGCTCCTTCTAACAAGGCGATAATTCTCCCCTGCAGAAACCAAAATCACACACAACAAGCAATCAAAAAACAACATGAAAACTCGACGAAATCACCAAAACCATTGTTAAGAAAAGACTTGATACACTTTCATCAAAAGGGCTCTCACATCCGATCCTGTCTCTTAAACATGCAAACTCATCTCATAGCCACAAAGGCACATGAGATCGGCCATCAATTAGATGTTCCCGAATTAACCGATCACATCAGCTCTCTATCCCGTCGGATAGTACTCAGACATAGGCTGCAATCCCTTCACTTTAAGTCTTCCCACTAATGGCTCCAACCATATAGTGAGGGATATGTAGGATTGAGCCGCCCACACTCGCATCGGATCACACGATACCAAATGAAGAGTAAATCCAGTTTTCATCAAAACGACTCTTTCCGTTAAACCCATTTATCGAATAAATCCGAATAAGAAGAAATCAACCAAGGATCAACAATAAACAAGCAATCAACAATCTATCAAGCAATAAATAAATCACACAATCTAACATCAATCATCTATCAACCAATCTAACATATCTTTCTAAACTAGCAACCTAACAACATTATCAAATAAGCGATCTACATGCAATATTAAACACACAATCTATCTTGCAATCATAAACACATAATCACACATCACTATAACTCAAAGTGCTCTGGGATGAATGCTTTCTAAACTAGGCTTGCAAGGGTCGGATCCTAGCTTCTTCAGACTTCTCCCACTATATGAGGAGGAGGAGGAGGAGGAGGAGGAGGAGGAGGAGGAGGAGGAGGAGGAGGAGGAGGAGGAGGAGGAGGAGGAGGAGGAGGAGGAGGAGGAGGAGGAGGAGGAGGAGGAGGATGAGGAGGAGAAGGAGGAGGAGGAGGAGGTGGAGAAGAAACTACAACTAGAGTTCAGAGCAGCAGAGGCCCAGCAACAACAACGAGATCCTTGGATTGTCTTATCAAAACCCACCTCCAAAGACTCATGAAGGCAAGTTAGAAGCTATTGTTTATAGAATATTGGAGCAGCAGCAGCAGACGACTGTGAATTTCAATGAAATGATAGATGCTCTGTATATCAACCTCAACACAAAGTTTGCGACTCTCAAAACTCATGTCAAGATGTTAGAAATCAAGTGGTCTAGACAAGTTAGGAAATTCAGAGACATGAGACCCTGATTAAGGAGAAAGTGGAAGCTGGTCAGTAACACCACGTCAGTGCGTTGATAGGTGTTGATTTTTGGCAAGAGGTGAAGAGAGAACAACCCTAAGAGGGAGATTTTCGAGTAGAAAGTGCTATGACTTTGGCAGTTCGTGTTGGTGTCGATGGACACCCGTTGCTGGGCATCGATCGCTGAAACCTTCAGAGTCTGTATCTTCGTTTGTGTCTTCGAACATCGATCCACGTAGAGATGTCAACATTGATCGATGGTTTTCAATAGCAGAACATGTTCGTCTATCAAGTCGGAATGCAAGCTTGTTTGTCAGACATCCGAGTATGGAGACTCCAAAACAAAAAGCTGACACACCTGAGCCAATAATAATTGATAAGGCAACAAAAACACCCTAAAAGGAAGCAAAATATTCTTAAACATCTACGCCGAGAAGCAACTGACAAAAGAGAAGGAATCCAAGGAGACCGATGAGGACATAAAGCGCATGTTCAATGGCCTCAGAGAGAAGCTGAAGCAGAGGATCACTCTCAAGAAGAAAAGTGACCTGCAAAAGTTCGTGATTCCATGTTTTGTCAAAGGCCACGAGTATCCCAATGCCATCTGCGATACTGGATCAGCAGTCAGGATTATGCCTAGAGTTATGGCAGAGAAGCTCAGCCTGAAATTGGAGCCTTCCAGTGATTCATTCACTTTTGTGGGTTGCTCCAAGGTGAATGCAGGAGGGATAGCCAAAGACGTCCTAGTACAGATTTGCAACGCCTTACTCCCTGTAGATTCCAATGTGATGGATATAAAGATTGACTGGAACTCTTTCTTACTCCTTGGAAGAGCATTCATGGACACAGTGAGAGCTATCTGTGACATGAAGAAAAATATCTTGTATCTATCCTTAATTGATCCAAATAAATTTTATGAACCGGTTAATGTTAAGAACAGGGCTACACTGATATAATTGGGTGATGATCCAGGTTTAATTGCTACATGCTTCTGCAATTACGAGCAAGACGAGGAGCCTGCGGAGACAGCATCAATCGATACCCAACCCTTCAGAATCGATCGATACCCATCTTCGACAATCGGTCGACAGTCATGCCACAGATCAGAACAAAGAAGACAGTCCATAAGACATAGTCTACATTGGACAGTAATATCGTGAGATGGCTAACCCAGATTACGACACCTCCTATTTGAAGAAGAAGCAAACGAGTACCGTGCTCTTGCTCTAGAAGAGGCTAGGAATTTCAGAGGATCCTATGGAACCTGGAATGCAACATTGATCGACAGTGCCCCAATACCATCAATCGACGAAAATCCGGTAGGATACGATGAAGATTATGGTTATCTCAGGGCAGATGAGTTTAGAATTATGAGGGACCGAGATGGATATGCACGAGAAATAGATGGAAGACTTCTCAATGTATCCAAGGAGGATATAGCATACATACTCGTACTGGCCAATGGAGCAGGGAATCTCTTTAGACAACAGGAATCGATTGGAGCAGTTTGTTCAGCATCGACCGACGGTAACACTTGGCCATCGATCGATAGTCATCACACAACATTTAGGCAGAGGCTGGTAACTGAGAAGTTATTGGAAGACAATTTTGATGGAGTTTACCTTTCTCAAGACTTGATGAGTGATAGTATCTACGAGATATTGGATGATATTTCAGAACCCACAGATGCCAGGCTTAACATGTTGATGGGATGCATTTAAACACTCTAAGAAAGGATGAGTAAATTGGAAATTTCTCGGAGAAGGATGGACAACAAGATAACATGAGGAGAAGAAGTTGTGAGAAGCTTCATCAATGCATGGTTTGAGATGAACAGAGAGTATGTGGAGACCTGCTTTCCACATTGGTTCGATGAACCACCTTACTAGTCCATAAGTCCAAACTTCGAGCTTAAGACTATAACCAATCGCTGAGTGGGAGGCAACCCACTGTGTAGTAAGTTTAATTTTGTTTTTCATTATTTAGTTATTAATTACAGTTTTTATTTACTTACTTTAGGTTTTCAAAGAAGAAGTATAAAAGTTTGTAACCACCATCGGTTGACACCAACCCTTCACCATCGGTCGACGGCTTGAATGGTTTACCATTGGTCGACACTCATCACTCACCATCGCTCGTCACTCTTTACGGAGTTTGGTAACCTTGACTTTTTCTCTACCTTTTACTTATAATTTATTGTTTCCTTAACCAAACCGGACAGGATAACATTGGGGACAATGTTTTGGGGGAGGTTTGATGATTCTTTTATCTTAAGGTTTTCAAAAAAACATTTATTGAGTCAAGAAGAGGATTATGATCAGACCTTATTTATTGACTAACCACACTATAACACTATTTTTAGACATGTTGATTGCAGAGATCACTAGAGATACCGAATGGATCATCCTGCCATTAGTTCGTACTTACTAAGAAAGTTTGAAGGAACCAAAGCTTATCTCAAACCTAATACTGGCTATTTTGCATGATTTAAGGGTTTGTATACATCGGATTGGATTCCTTATGCAAGTTTATAAGGTACAGTCTGTGTATTTCTGATACCCTTCTCTCTCCCTCTCTCTTCAGGATCTATAAAAGAAAAGATTGAGATGATTTCCTGAGATGCAGAGGGGTAGGTACATTACCGATGACCCACTATTCTATTTCAAAAGAATGATCACACATTGTTGGAAGCAAGGGGTAGTTACATTATGATGACCCCACTATTCGCCTACAGCTATGTCCATAAAAATCGAAAATAAGATTACAAGAATGGACTGTATCAGCATCATTTTCCATTGAGATTGAGATCTAAAAAGATTCAGAGAGAGAAGAGGGAAGAAAGGGATCAGGAAATACTTTATATCTGTGTATGCAGATTTGCAGAAGTTGAGTCTATATGTCCTTTGATCGATACTCCCAAGGTAAAGCCTGCACTTTATTTTTATGCAAAGAAATGAGATCATTAGAGGGGTGAGTCAAATTAGAATTTATTGAGTTTCTGGTAGAATGGATTTGGTTGCTATACTAGGATACGACATATAAAATTTATCTTTGATTAGCATTATTTGTTGTGGTTGGAATATAGTAGGGGTGGTAGTTATACTTATACATTATGTGACTCTCCGCTTTTCAAACCTCTCAAACAGGCTACCTTTGTTTTGATTGAGAACAAGCAAAAGGTTAATTTTGGGGGAGTTGATATACCTAGTTGTTTGCCAGTCTTAGTCCATCATTTGGACACTGTTTGGAGTCTATTATGTGTGTATGGACTTTTTTTAGATTCTTTACATGTCCAAGTAAGTTTTGGAGCATTATCGAGATCATGGAGCTTGTTAGAGTATTCAGAAGAGATATTCAGTAGCTGTTCACATTCAACTAACTACGAGTCGAAGTCAAGCATGACCATCGACAGACGGAGCTTCCTTGATATTGATCAACGGCCCACTCGCAGAGTATTGACCTACTTCAAGCGCAAGTCAAGACGGATTACGAGAATGCCCATAGAAGAGTATTGACCTAGTTTATATTGGTTCTGCCATTGTTTAGGCAGACACACCACACCACCCACATTACGTTTTTACAGCTTTTAGTTTTCTTACTTTTTAGTAGTTTAGGGGAGAAGATTTGAACTCCTTTAGAGATTTATATTGGAACCCCATTTATTATTCTATGCATTATATTATTCAGTTCATCATGCTTTCTTTGATCATCTCTGAGTAATTCACCTGTTAAATATAGGGTTCATAATGGTACTAATGAATTAATCCCAAAATAGGATTGCTAGGATGAAGTAATATCAATCTTTGGAAATGTGATTGATGCTTGCATTTTAGAGTAGCTAACTAGAAACCTGAACTTAGGACATGGCCAACTACGAGAGTAGGTTTGGTGCCAGAATTGATTCCATTGAGCTTGGTTGTTAGATGCATGCGAGAGCTGGTCTAATTAACATAGCGGACAAACTTCTTGTATGATTAGCATCGATTGACACGTGGCCTTAGCCATCGATCGACGGTGTACTTCTCTGTCCCCATACGAGCGTTGAGAAAAGAAGGGGTCAGACTAGTTAACATTTATTGTCCTTGCATATTTATAATCTCTTGCATCCTATCCATTATAATTCACTTACTTAAAACCTTAGAGCTATCGTTTTCTTTACTTTCATCAAAATTAGTATTTTAGACAATTTCATTTTTCTGATAAACTTATAATCAAACCTTTATTTATAGCTTACCGAGCTTAACAATTAGAATTATAGAAATCTATTGTGTGCCCTTCTGTGGATTTGATCCCTAAATACTGCAATTCGACTTCTCTTGGCAAGAGTAGTTTGTAGGGAATTTGATAGATTGCATTAACATACCTTAACCCGCACGCTGTTAAATTGCAAGAGTAATCCGATGCAATGTATGCCAAACCCCAAAGCAAGCAAATAATTCAAATTAAGTTGGAGGTTAACTTCAGTTCCTTCAAACTTTCTAAGTAAGTGAGATATAGTGGGAGGATGATTCAATTTGGTATCTCTAGTACTCTTTGCAATCAACAAGTCTAATAATGATGCTAAAGAGTGGTTAGACAATAAGTAAAAATTTAAATCTGATCATAAGAAAACACAATATCAGTAATACCTCCTCCAGACTTTAACAACATTCTCTCCAGGGTTATACAGTCTAAGATTGGTGGGAAAATAAATCATTATGGACAAAATTTAACAAGGAAAAACGGTATACCTACTCTCTGATGTTGAGTGCCAATCGTCATAGTTAAGTCGCCATCGATTGATCCTCGTGATGTTTAGTCAATCGACATTGATCAGGTGTCGGTCGATGCATGTTGTCTTCCTTGGGTTTTTTTAACTACAAATAAAGAGAAAAACGAAATTAGTAATAAATAGATAAAATTGAAATTAAAACTTACTAAATAGTGGGTTGCCTCCCACACAGCGCTTATTTTCAGTCATTAGCTTGATGTTTGGAATTATGAGTTAGTCCGGATGATATTGGGAACTTGCTCAAAAACAACTCCCAATGTCTAATATCTTCAGTTTCATCACAATTTTTGTGAAAGCCTCCATAGACTCTTCTTCGTTTTCTGTCATCTCAGTAATAAGAAGTTCTCGAAACATTGCAAATGGATGTGAGAAGCATCTGGTATGCACTCTGGATTTTCTGACACCGTCTAAGAGGTGAGGAATCAATGATAACTGAGGACCACCCTTGGTCTTTTTCTCTTCTTCCAATTCTTCCTCTTCTTTCCCCCAGACTTTTCTGATCTCGTGTGATTGCCTCCATAAAAAAAATTTGACACACTTCAAACTCCTTCTGCTCTGATACGCAAAGGGTGTCAATCGACACTTCTATATCTTAACCCTCTCTAGAAGTCACTGCATATATATGATCATCAAATACCCCATTGTAGGAACCCATATGCAAACTTCTATCTGGTTGGATAGGAAATTCAAATTCAAATACTGCGAAGGGAACCACAAACTTCACAAGGTCATGTACCCTTTTTCACTCTTTTGTGAAGACCAGAAGCCTCTTTTACTCAGATATGTGGTTGAGGATGTTTGAAAAGCAAGGTGTGAGGCCTCAGACTTGTACGTTCTCTCCTTGAACAGTTCCAGCTCAACTGTTTATCCAGGCAGCTCGTCCAACGATGGGTGGTGATCGATGTCGGGTGGTGGTGTCGATCGTTAGCATCAGGTGGGTGTCTATCGATATCATTAGGTGGGTGCCGATCAAAGTTAGCCTTTTGGTGAAGTCTCCAGATCTTTTCCTGAAGTGTGCTGATCGTAATCAAGCTTCATCTCCAAGTCCTGGCCCAAGTTTTCAGTATGTTTTTCATCCTCTAGCTCCAAGAAATTTTCAATGGAGATCTCTCTATCTGAATCAAGCGCAAGATAGCTTGAGACATCAGTGCTCTTTAGTGTCGAGCCTCATCTGTATGTTGAACCTCATATGTATGTTGAACCTGAATATTTGGCTTTTTAGCATGAGTGTTTAGCGTTTCACATTCTCCATTCGTTTCACCTTCTTTATCCGTCTCACTATAAACAACACCCAAAATCTGACTGAACTTAAACATCAACTCCTTCTCCCGGCCTTTGACCGTAATGTCCAGCAGATCATCAAGCTTCCTTTTCCGAGCTGCTGGAGAATCAGTGAGAAGTTTGTAGAGGAAGGCTCGTTCAATGTCCTCCCAGCTGGTTAGAGATCCCTACTGCAGTTGACTAAACCAGCTAAATGCATCCTCAGAGAGACTATGGGAAAATTTTGCAGAGCATGTGGTAAACAAATACTTCATGTTGCTTGCTACTTGAGACTAGATACTCGAGCTTTTCGATATGTTTCTTGGGATCTTTGTGAGGCAAACCCTGAAAGGGGTCTTGAGATACCAATCAAACCATTCACGGCTCATCTTGAAGTCATTCATCTCAGCAACAGCAATAACATCACGGATACGACACCCTGTGCATTAATAAATTGTCATGTACTGTTGCGAGGACTACCTTCTTCGTCTCGTGAGATGACATTCTCATTAGCCTCAAGTATAAGAACTTCGATCTTCTTTGTCTTCTCGCAAGTGGTGTCGATTGATACCGATGAATTGGTGTCGATCGATGCTTGGTTCACGCTGTCATCACTTCTGCTTGGAGGGTGTCTATCGATACTTCCCTCGTAGACTGAAGTATCGTGCATGAATCAGCAGGCTCCTTCTTTGAAGAACCCCAAAAACCTCTTTTCATTGCTTCCTGGTACTCAGATGTATGTACCTGAAACACAAGAAAAAAAAAATTATGTAAGTAAACTAAAATAGAGAAATAACCTAGACTAAATGAAACAAAATGAGTCTAATGGTGAATCCTCGCTCCCTTGCAACGGTTCCAAATTTAATATCACTCAAATTACCCTAAGGAGAGACTTTTACTCTCTTAAATAAGAGGTTCGTTGTAGTACTTAAGGATCGTATCAACAGGGAGCGTGGTTACGCGATAGACTTTAGATATTAAGATTAAGGTAGGTAAACAGGTTATAAAGAAGTAAATAGTAAATAGCAGATTGAATTGTTGGTTTCTAAACAATAAGATCAAAGTGCTAGATCTAGGGATTTATCAATCAAGAGATTCAAAACACAAATCAAGGATGCCAATGGTTTTATAGATTCAATTCTAGAACTCGATTTAAATAAGTAAGATATGAAGTAGTGAATCTATCTATAATTTAAATCTTTGTTAACAACTCTCATTGAGAACTCAGAATAGCCGTCGATCAAAGCTATTGAGCTAGCATAGATCGATGCTCACTTAAATCAGTAATTACGACCAAATTCGATATATTCAACTACATCTCTATACAAACTCTCGTATGCGCCAAGATATCTAATCTAGAAGAGTTCAGGTTCCGTTAATTGATTACACTCTTGTGCCTCTCAATTGTCCTATGATTTTAGATTCAAGTAATCAGTCACACTATCATGTTATCCCACTACTCTAGATCCTAGTATTACAAGCTACTCTGGTGTAGAAATCTATAGATAACCTAGCAATCCTAATTGATTATCAGTTTGACATTAAGCTCATGAATTCCCTAAACCTAACATGATGATTACTTAGACATGAAAGCAATAACACAAATCGTAATCTGAAATAATAATAGATATAGAAATCAATGATAAAATCAACGGAGTTCCAGATCAACCTCTAAAGGAGAATTGATCTATCTCTCCAGACCTAAAACAATGAACAGAATATAGAATAGAAAGCGTAGCCGTCAACAATGGCTTAGAAAACATAAATATATGGTTTGAACTTGTCCAGGGGCATTCTTGTAGTTCATGGTAGCTTCTGGGCTCAAGTTGGTCATAAAATAGACTTGGCCCGCGTTCTGGCATCACCGTCGATCAACACCAAGGCTTCATCGTCAATCGACATTCCTTCATCTCCTCGAGAGCTTCTTCTCGCGAGGCAGATAGACCACTCTTCAGTAAAACGGCATAACTTTTGATCTTACCGTCATTTGGACCTCAAACCGGTGGAATTGGAAAGCTAAATCAAAGCTCTATCGTGTTTCAAAATATCAGATCAATCTCATCATGTAAAGGTCTTCATCCATAGCTAAACACCTGACGTGTGTATGCAGTTCTGCACCTCAAGGCTCCAAAATCACCAAAGTTCTCCAAAACATACTTGAACCTGAAAACACTCTATAACAACTCCAAAACCATATAATATTCTCTAAATAGGTCATATAACATGGTCTAAAAGTTGTAAATATTTGGAATTATCACAACTCGGTCCTGATTTATTAGTTCTTAAAGTTTATTTAATTGCCTAGCATAACTAAGTTGATTATTAAATCTATTGTGTGCCCTCACTCTCTGTGGATTCGATCTCTAAGTACTACATCTGAACCTCTTATTTGAGAGAGTAATCGTAGCTCTAAGGTAATTTGAGCAAGTATAACCACACTAACATGATTCATACCAAGGGTGCTACTCTCAGGTACACACACACCATTCCAAGAGTGATTTCTCTTACAAATCTTCACTACTCTTCTGATCTTTTTGAGGCCCTTTTTTTAAATATCAAAACCACTCCAATCCCTTTGATGTTTCTCATTGACAAGTCTGGTTCTATTGTTTTCTTATTCTTTATTTTGTCCAGAAACTAAGGATCCAAGGCGAATCCATATCAAGCTTGATTCACTAACTGAGTAATCTTGTACGACAACTTCATATTTTCGGTATTGACACATCCTCTGATATCTTAATAACCTTGGACTTCCATATCCACCATGGATATACATTATTTTGCACTCATAAATCTCCCTCAGGGTTCACTTAAAGTTTCTTTTCTAATAATCATGATTAATTTCAGGTAGGCCTTGCGTTCCATTTCTCACACATCTACGCTTGTACATGGCACAGTTCTCGCATTATTCTCTGAAATTCAGTTCCTCCCATGATTTCTTTAGGCTCTCATTCTTCAACTGTGATCTCGAATATAAATGAGTAAGCCATCTTGGTTTGCTACTTGCAATCTTGGGGACTCTCCATTCGGCCCTTGTAAGGCAGCCAAAATAATCGTTTCAGATTATGTTGTTTGGTTATTGAGTTCCTTCTCAATATCGACACCAACTTTCCTTCTCCATTAAGCATAAGCAAACCACATTTTATTTTCTTACATATTCTTTGATCATTGAACTTGTATGCTTTCTTCATACTGAAATGATTGCCAAAAATTTATGCGCAAACAAAACTGCAGCCAACTCCAACTTCTGCATCGAATAGTTTACCTTATGTTTCTTTAACTCCAATAATGCCTAAGCAATTACCCTATCATCTAGCATCAAAACGCAACCTAACCCAACACATGATGCGTCTATGAAACAGTATATGGCTGGTTAGGCTCATGCACAACTAAGATATATTACCTCAACGGTCGATATGGTTGCAAACTCTTGAACAAACTTTTGATGGTATCCGACCAATCCAAATAACTTTGAATCTCAATAAGAAAGATTGGATATGACCATTATGTAATAGTAGCGATTTATTAAATCTGCAACAACTACGTTTCCCAACTCGGTAACATAAGAATCCTACTTATATCTTAGCAATATCATTCACTATAACTTTAAAGCAGTAAAGAACGTCCTTGGAAAATGAACTTGCACCTTGCAACCGATCTTAATAATTCATCAATTTGTGAAAGTTAATACGGTACTATGGTGCTCACGTTACTGATTCAACTATAGTCGAACATATCCACAAACTCTAATCCTTCTCCTTTACTATTGACATGGTTTCTCTCGACAGCAAATATCAATGTTGAACACAAAAACTTTCTCCAAACAAATATTCTAATTTTTACTTGAACTCGGCTAGAGTCACTTGGCAAGATGGCTAATCTATTGCAGCGAATCTGGGTTCCACAAGGATATCGAACGAGTTACTTCTAGATGTCGACAATCCTTCCAGTGCCTTAAACATATCTATGAATTCTCTGACTTTCAGATTGTCCTATACACTAAGCGCCATTTTATCTTCTACTTTCCCAATGGTCAAGATAGTGGAAATACGCCATTTCACATTTTCCCAAAAGGTTTTTCACTCTCCATCTGTCATGATTGATCCTCCAACACTTGGTAGAATACCACTATAGGCCAATGGTTACTGGTTACCTTCCAAAGAGTTGTTTCCTCAACAAAATCCTCATTGAGCTTGGTACCTAGATAACCAGTCTAACTCTAGATAGAAACATACCGCTTTAATGAAAGTACTAGTGATTGGGGAAGGCATACCATAAATTAAAATGGTAGGCAATACTTCCATGAATAAGAACGGTATACTTGAATTCACCTAAGTAAATCCGCCCTAAAATCTATGACTGCTAAGGAACTACAATTATGTATTGTTCCCGAATCAAACAAAATATGGGCGGAAAATTCCGTCTATAACTAGGTCTCTTACAAAAACTTTATCACACATTCACTAATTTATTCACTCATTCATAACTTTAAAAAAAACACACACACACAATGGGATAAGAAGCAAACCTGTGATTGGAAATTTCAGAGGTTTTGATGGTCCAAGCAAATTCAAAGTGTAGGCTCTACCCATATAGTCTGACACTTGGATAACGACTCATGGTAAAGAAACGCGACCAAGTTCAAGTGGTATCATAGGTATAGGTAAAAGGAATTGGGTAACTTCATGGGCAAGGGCATAATAACATCCTTACTCCTTAGAGGAACCACCAAAGTGCAAATGACATAAATGATCTTGGATTTCCTACACTTGACGAATCACTATCATAGCATCCTGGCTAGTCACAACAATAACTCTGGGAACTCAATCTTGATCTGATGAAACATACAACTAAAATCATCGCCATCGACTTCCTTGATACCTTACTTGAGACTGACCTTTGATATGTACTTGATAGCCTTTAAATTATCTGAATGGCAAGAAGAAGCTTCCTTGGCAGTTACAGTTCTCTTAACATACACGTCCTACTCTACCATCTCCTCAAAGCTCTTAAGCACTACAGTCTTTAGTTACTCCAAAGGTTTGGGATAAATCTCCAAAGAACTTCTTTATGCTCTTTGGCTCATCCTCAATACCATAATGAATGAATCAGATTCACTCAACCACAAAAGTCAATTCTTAAATTGTTGTATACGATTTCGTCAACCTCAACCATGTTGGAGTGAAAATCAGTCACGACGGAATCAATGTTTAAAAATTACCGCGGGAATGTTTTCTCTCTTCCAAGTAAATAGAAAACGAGAAACCATCTTGTCCAAACACCTCATGGTCTTGTTTATCTCATCCTCATAACCAAAAGGAAACCATATCGTCTCAACGTCTCGTCGCAAAGGGGAGTTGAGATCGTCTCCAAGTCTCGTCGCTCGTGGGCGACAAGACACGAGACCACCTCCTCTCGTCACTCTTTCCTTCGGGTCTTTACCGGACTGGTTCTCATTTTGTCTCGATTAGAGTTCCCGTTGAAGTTTTGTGCTAAAATAGCAAAGTCTTGTCTTCTCGTACAAACTTTGAATCGGTCGATTAAAACGACAATAGTTAACTTAAGGCCAATGTTATCTCAACCATACGATCGGTTTTATTATTTCACCGAACCAGCGGTACAGAAACCAACATTTTATGAAAAGCGATTTCTCCGAAAGAAATCGTAAAAATGTTTAAGTCGCAAAACGGCCTGAAATTTCTAAAACGCAAAAAAAGGCCCACTTACGATTTCTGACGACAAGCCTGACTACAATGACGGTCAACCTAATTTTTGCAGAAGATAAACGGAAAACAAGATAAATGTCAAGTTTCCAAATAATTATGGAAGTTGAAAACATAACTAAGATTTTCGCAAAGAGATAGACTCGAATCAGGGGCAGAAAATTGAGCTCTCGTATAGTCGAACTCGTAAACATATTAGGAAATAATTTTCGTAAAATAGAGCTCAATAACGTTTTATGAAACCACCTTCGTAATATTAAACTCAATGATTTTTCGGGAAACAAGTTTCGTAAAATTAAACTTAATTTTTTAAAAATTAAGCTCGACAAAATCTTACGAAACAACATTCGAAATATTAAACTCGACAACATTTTACGAGACAGCTTTCGTCAAAAATTTCGAAAATCTTCGAGAAGTCAAACAAGATCGTACAAAAGGACTCTCGGAGAAGGAACGAGATGGAGCGAGATCTGAAAAGTGAACTTTGCCTATCAGCCTCTCTCCACGGTCTAACCGTCCTCTCTCTTTTGCCTCATCACCTAACGGTTCTTCCCAATCGCCCAACGAGTCTTCCAGATCACCCTTGGCATCTTCTGATCGCCCTCGACAGATTTTGATTTCCCTTAGCTAGTTATAAAATGCCAAAATGCT
Source organism: Moricandia arvensis (assembly GCA_905132765.1). Classification (NCBI taxonomy): domain Eukaryota; kingdom Viridiplantae; phylum Streptophyta; class Magnoliopsida; order Brassicales; family Brassicaceae; genus Moricandia; species Moricandia arvensis. Next base: position 42,319 of record CAJHQP010003204.1, on the reverse strand, counting down.
TTCAAAAAGATACTCATTCGTCTTCTTAAAAACCAATGATACAGAGACCGGAACCAAGATCTGAAAAATATAGATCGCCAAACCAACACAGCAAGACAGGATTCAGCCTAAGCGGGGCAAGGAAAGTAAAGAAATCCAAGAAGAATCGATATTCTTATTATCCATAAGGGGAAATGAGCAAGCAAAACGGAGAAGACACAAACCCCAATCTTCGAGAAAACTAAAGTATGCCCGACTTTGAAATTTTTGAAATCAGACTTGGAATTTTCGTAGGAAGGTATTAAGAGATGAAAACTATTTCAAGATTGCCATAAACTTTAGGGAACATAAAATCTAGGTGGATAGTCTAGCGAATTAAGTCTTATGCAATTTTCCCTATCACGATCTATTGTTCCGTAACTATTCAGGCACATCCTGCAAACCAATCTAAATTCTCGAAAAACAGAGAAATGATCGCCACGCATACCCAGCTCCCTTCCTAAAGAAAGAAAGAACTATAGACATGAATGTTGTCTTAAACTTGACTTGTTCCTATAAATTTTCTCAAAACCGACATATTCCAAGTCGTCAACCTGCAAACAACCAAGTCACAATCCCAACGTCGTCTTTAAATCGACTTAGATTGCCAATCATCCCAATCCACGAAAGAGAAAACGTACACAATCCTAAAAATATCGATTCAGCCATTTTCATTCGTAACTAAAAGGAGGGGTAGGCACGTATACTATACTCGTAAACTCCCATACTTCAAAAAAAATTTGCCTCGGCATAAAAAAATATTTACGACAAAGCAAAATCGAGAACATAAGTAGCAGCGAGCACAACAAAGGGAACGCTTTCTCCCTGCTTGTTGACTAGATCTACCACTGGTTGACCGATTAATTCCGCTCAAGAAACTCACGAAAACGTTTTTCGACTAGATCGTAACAAAATAACCTTCAGTAAAACTCCATGAGTGACTCCAAGAAACTTTCGCCATAGATCAAAATCAAAAGGGAAACGTTTTCCAAAAAATCTGCGGAAACATCCCTACTTTGACATCTCCATACATCGCGATGATTAAATATCTTTACAAAACCGATCACCCATTACTTTTGTATAACTAAAAAAAATATATGAAACAGTCTGCAAGAAAACAAGATTGGTATCATGCAAAATGACTTTGCAATAAGAAAACACGAATTAGGAAAACCTAATCCTCGCCCGCAAACATCACGAGTAATCTGCGAGTAATGTTCTCAATTCACTTCTATGAGAAGGACTTCTTGTAAAACATACATGAAAAATCCTTCGTATAGTCAGATCAAGTAATACAAAGAAACTTTCGAAGATAAATATAACAGGTTTTACGAACAAGTGTTTTTCGTATAACAAAAAATGACGTTGTATGATCCGAATTTAGGCGACCAATCTAAATTTCACCTCTTCGCACTACAATCTTACAGATCTTATTCTTCAGCTATGTGGCTTGCTGGCTTCTGCCATTCATTCCCTTGGGTTACTCCCGAGCAGGCAATCATCTCTCAAGGGACTCCGCACGGGTTCTTTATCAAACCTCTTTTCATCTTCCTCGGACAAAAATGAAACAATTGTCATCTCACTAAAGGAAGAATTATACAAAATATACATCATATAATTGAAATCTAAGGTGAAAATTGTTTTCTACCGCAATTGGCCATCTTAACACAGAAAACTTCCGCATACTGGGCCTATCAATCTTGACGAACTCTCTTTCGCCCTCGAACAATTACGCCCTCCCGTAAAATCCCGAACCAGAATTTGGCATCCCCTTTAAGGACAATCCTACACTAACATGACCTTAATGTTAATACGTAAGTGCCATAGTCAAATCCTCGACCTATAATGTCCTTGGCTATCCGGCCGAACAAAACCTTTACGCCAAGCCCAAAAATTTGAGCAATCACCGCTCCATCCAATTACTTAATGGCAAAATGACGGTCCACGATTTGCTAAAAACGCCAAGCGAAAATTACGCAAATAATTATCGTATAATCCAGACGTGGTAATATGCAATAAATTCTTTAAAACAAGACTCAGTCCAAACAACCAAACGGTTAAACAAAAAAAATTGTCGAAAGTTGACCAAGTTCTATATGTTCCACTATTTACTTTAAGCCTGCAACATTTTACCCAAAAACGTTATATAAGGAAAAACTCTGAACAAAGCCCTAGAGCTATACGAAACATCTTTGAAAATATACGAAATAAATCTCGGAGGGTCGACTCTTCATAAAGCATAATGAAGGAAGACGCTTATTACCAGGGACAAATTCACGCGGCCCCTTCATCCTAATTCCTCGATCACGAATCAAACAATTTAACATACAAACACAAACTACAGTTTTGGCTGCGAACATCCGCAAACAAACCAAAACGTTTCTCTGCCGTAAGGTTAAAACAAAACCCTTGCGACACCTCAAAATATCTTCAAGCCCGCGAACATTTCAAGAAAGAAATGCGGCATATTAAAAAAAACAATCGTCAGCATTGAGAGAAGTCGTAGACGCCTGAACCGTTTTTCGACAAAAATACCTTCCTTGATAAAATACCATCTTGGAAGACCAAATAGTCATATGCACTAACACCTTCTAAAACACACATCCTTCGCGAAGGATCAAACAGTAAAAAACTGACAATCATGTTTGTTTCTGATCAAAACAAACTCCAAACGTCCTAAACAGACTAAGTCATCTCCTCCCATAGAGACAGACATCCGACACAAGGATAATAGCGCGCTATAAAAGAAATCCAAAATTTTGGTCAGCACTTCCAAACGACTTCAAAATTTTCTTTGGAGAGAGGCTTGGTTCCTGACGAATGCAAGTCATATAAGCCGAGAACTTATCGCAGGCTTCCATATCGAGACGGAATCAGGTCGAAAACACTATGGGTAACGTAAGCTGAAATAGTCATCGCAAACTCTAAACCGTTATTAGGACTAGGTCATGCCCTAATCCCAGCACAATGTTCTCAAACATCTCAAGGCATGATATCTGACCAATACGAGATCCTAAAACATGTCTCTTCGTCGATATTTACACGTTTTATGAAACCTCTCAAACACAAGCCTTCGGATATTCTCATCTTAAACAATGACAAGTATCACGGTCCGCTGAGCGTCAGAAATGAGATGACAACTCACATTCTTCTCTCATTGTGTATGGCTACTATATACGTTTTTAAAAGCAGACAACCCATGACTTCATAAATCCAAAACAGACAGCCTACAAGGCTAGTCTCGAGGCCAACAAATGTTCAATACAAAATGTCATCAGCAGCAACATGCTCGATAATCTCTACACGACACATAACTAGACCGTAACGGTCTCTTTGGAAAACAAGTCGTAAGAATCTTAACTCCAAATCAAACTACAAAAGTCTTAATCCCTTCCACAAGGGTACATAGGCAGCCTTCACAAGGCGCAGTCCCATTCTTATCAACTTTAGGAAAAACTGGTTTCGCCAAAGGAACTTTTTAGCCATTAATTCCACCTAACACGCCAATCACTACCTCGCAAGAAATTACACGTAATATCTTACGAGCTGGGGGGTTAACTGTTGAGGTCAAAATTGGTCATGGCAAAATTAATAGCTAAAATCCTCTAAGAAGTTGTGCCTTAAGCAAAATATAAGCTAGAAATGTCATAGAATCTATACGACATAGGCCAAACCTCTTTGTAAAAGGCTACAAGAACAAAATTTGTATTTTTCATCCGAAACAATGAATAAAAGAATTTGTATCCAAAGATGAAATGATCCGAAAAGCGTTCTTGCAGAAGGATTTTACGAAACTGTCATCCGTTGTTGGGGTCAAAAAGGGCACAACAGAACCGATGTCTAAAACTTACCTCGGAAATGTTGTCTCTCTTTCAAGTTAGAAAGAAAACAAGAAACAATCGCATCCAAACTTCTCATCGCCCTGCCTATCTCGTCCCGACAAACAGATCAAGACATACCAACGAAGGAACAACAGCGTCGCTTCCAAGTCTAGATGACTGTGGGATACTAGACACACAACGTCTAGTCGTCAATGGGCTACTAGATCAATAACAAAGTCTACTCGCCCATGGGCGACTAGATGCACACCACGTCTAGCCGCCCATGGGTGTCTAGACACACAACATCTAGCCACCCATGGGCGTCTAGTTGCACATGGGTGACTAGACACACAACGTCTAGTTGCCCATGTGTGACTAGATTGTCCACAAAGTCTAGTCGTGTAAAAATTCTAGTCGCCCACGGGAAGCTAGACCCTCGACAAAGTCTAGTCGCCCATGGGAGACTAGACGTGTACAAACTTCTAGTCGGTCATGGCCGACTAGACTGAATCCTCTTAATCACTCTCTCCTTTTGATATCGACTAGGAATTTTCATGTTTTGTCTCGATGAGATTTTCCGTTGAAGTTTTACGATAAAAGCCGCAAAAAAAAATTTCTCGTAAAACTCTGAGTCAGTCGTATAAAACGATAACGGGTAACTTAAACACCAATGTTATCTCTGCTATACGATTGGTTTATTATTTTTTGGATCCAGCATAGTGTAATCATAAGAAGGACGATTTCTCTGTAAGAAATCGTTTAAATCGCAAAACGACCCGAAAGGGTCTAAAACGCGATAAAAGCCCACTTACGGTTTTAAACGAAAATGAGCCCCATTATAATGACGGTCTAGCGGATATCCGCAGAAGATAAATGGAAAAGAAGATAATTGTCTAGTTCTGAGATAATTATGGAAAACTCGAGAAGCTAAGGAAGATTTCCGCGGAGGGAAAGACGACCGACCTTCATAGGCCCATATAAGAGAACCAAAGGAGAGGGGCACATAAAAATATGAATTTTTAGACTTAGAACTCTCTGCACTTAAAAACCTTAGGCATTATACTCAACATGTTTAGTTTATATTTGCTGCACTCGACTACTAGACGAACTCGCAAAGGAAGTTCGATCTCTTGTTCAACTCTCTGTAAACTGAACTAGATTCGGGTTGACCCTCGAAAGGGGTACATTGGCAGCCTTTCACAAGGTCCAGTCTGAAATAAACAAAAACTTTTTCGTTTCTTTTTGTCTTTTGTTATTGAGCTGTGACTTAACTAGGTTTTGATGTTTTAGGTGTCTAGAACTAGAAAACTCGCTGACAGCTCTTCTGGCCGAAGCTTTTGTATGGTGTGTGGGTAGATCAAGTTAGGAATGAATTTATGATAGCCTATAGTGAAAATTGAACCTATCTATTGAATCTCATTTTCTTATTTATTCAATATTGATTTACCTTGGTTGTATACATATTGATCGATTGGTTTATGAACCTATGTATATTTAAAATGACATAGAAAATAATAGTCTTGAAATGAATCAAACAAGCATAAAATGTTAAGGTAAGGCTGCGGGTCTTGATGGGTCTTAAATCCTATGATCGGTTTTTAGAATTCTTATTACTCAATGTTTGTTTTAACTGGTTACAAACTCGTTTTAATTACCTCTTTTCGCTTGTTTTTTAACTTAATTAAAAAATCAAAAATCAAACAAAAACTCTTTTATCACTAGCTAGTAATTTGTCTAATACTCTATGTATGGTCATCAGTCATTTTGTTTTCGATCCTGCATTTTGACTGTGCACTTCAATGTGCACTTGCAGTTAGATTCTCAGATTAAAACCTGACCTATCACTTGTGTTGGAAGACTGAAATGATGGAGGAGAAATGCATATGAAGACACAATTAGTACAAGCAATATTGTTCATGTTTGGACAAAGGGACTCAGTGGCGAATCCAGCTTCCACTTTAACCGGGGTCAAAAATTAATCAACAACAAAAAATAGTCATAAAGGGGACTTGAACTGGTTTTTAGGGGGTCATAAAGCAACTCTTACCAAAAAAAAAGTTATAGATTTAATATTGGAGAAATGTGAAAATAAATGTGGGAAGAAAAGGCACAATATGGATTTAGGACTCTTTGTACGAGCCGTATGTATATACATTTAATAAATGTTTAACATTTAAAGGGTGTCATATGACACTCCATTCTTCTTAATAGATTTGTAACGTTTCGACTGTCCGTGATTAATGGGCTTTTCATGCGCGCTCTTTCGGTTCGTGGATCCCATTCTTTTTAACAAATGGTCTATTAATTTTTTAATGCTCAAAATTTTTGTTTATTGACCCTGTAATAACAACATGACATTTTCATGTGTTTTGGCTTCACTTACACCATACCGGGAATGATTTTTTGATAGGTCACCCATCATTCTACTATTCCAGCGTAAGCACGCTCAACACTAGAGGTCTAAACAAATGTGTGACATAAAATGTAAGTGAGATGACATATGTATTCAAATCAATTCTTTAAAGCCTTATCACATATACCACAAATCGGGATGTTACAATTCACCCATTCTCACAACGCAACGTCCTCGTTTTGCTCCAAGATCTTTACCATGTTAGTGTGAGCTCATGCAAGGCTCCACACTCATTTAGGTTGGTCTCTAATACCACTTGTAATGCTCCAACCACCACGGTTAATGGGTCTCCCATGCCCGTTTTTTTGGTCTGTGAGTCCCATTCTGTGCGACAAACGGTGCATTAATTTTTTCAAACGTCTTGTTTACTAACCCTAATCACCACATGACATGTCCATGTCCTTTGTCCTTACTCACACGATATCATTAATGACTTTCCGATCGGTCACCCATCCTTCCACTTCTCCAACGCAAACTCCTTAATCTGGAGTTCTAAACGTATGTGTGACGAAAAAGATAAATGCACTTTGACGATATTTGTAGTCAAATCAATTCTTTAAAAAATTTTAACATGTACCACAAACCGGGATGTTAGAAGATCCATCTCTGAAGGAACTTGCAGCATGTTTCTTGACAATCTGTCAGTCTTTTCTCTCACGCCTATTACTACTAAAGCCATCATCATTGTTATCTAAGAGCATGTTCAATGCAAGGGACTAGTGGAGTCCCTTAGAAAAAGTGGGAACCACATTTTTCTTTTTTTTTGATAATTTAAAAAAAAAAAGATAACTAATCGCGGGACACCACGTGTCAGTGGAGCTTCCAAAAAAAAGATAACTAATCGCGGGCCACCACGTGTCAGTGGGGCCTGCAAAACAGTGTAAGGAACATCTCTTAATTAAGGTATCCAAGGAACGGTCCCTTAAGTTTTAATGGGATCCAAGAATTTTATACTATTATTCTTTTAGGGGTCCCTAGACTAAAGGACCCCTTAAGTTTTAATGGATCCAAGAATTTTATACTATTATTCTTTTAGGGGCCCCAATAAACATGCTCTAACTTATGTTGACCTCGACTTTTTGTATTGTTTTTTGTTTGCTAGTTTATATCAATTTTCATATCTTAGTCCTTACAAATTATATTGTTGAAATACATGATATTTTTTAATTAACTATATTGCAACACATGTCAAGAGCACATTTTAAAATAAGTGTATATCATTAATAATAATAAATGCGTTAAATTTCTTAGGATATAATCTTGAACTAGTTAAAGATGGTTTGTTATTTTACATGAAGTGTAACTATTTTCATCCTACGTATTTCCAAGAAAAATTTAAACAAGTAAACTCTATCAAAATATGTACAGCCAGTCACATAAGTATAATATAATTACAGATGATATTCTAATTGCTAAGAAAAAATTGTTTGAACTATAAGTTGATAATCACTTTTCAAAAATACATTTAATCAAAATATTTTAATATTTAGGTTTAGGGTTTAGTATTTAGACGACGAGATTGAATTTATAAGCTTTTATAAATATTTTATAAATTATTATTAAACATTAATAAATGATATATGAAGGTTAGATTACTCTTTTACACTACAAAATTCAAAAATATATTTATGAAGATGGTTATCTTTTAACAGTAATCTTGAAAAGTAGTATAAAATTTGTGCTAAAATTGAAATTCTCTCAATGGCTAAATAGATGTTTCATGGATTGAAAACAAATATAGATGGACAATAAAACATATATGAATAAAGCTTATGTGATTGGAAGAAAAGTGTTTTTATAAATTAATTGAAAATAATGTGTTTTGCATAATATAGATTATATAGTTAATAAAATGTATTCTATCACTTAAATGGAAAATTCTCTAACTTGTTTTTTTATCCATATATAAAAATTTAGGATTTATATTTTTTCTATCATAAAAATTGCAATTTTCTATACAATATGTATGTATTGGTTTTGTAAACCAAATTTGCATCTCCTTTTTTGTAAACTATTATATTTTTAACACATTTAGACATTGTTTATTTTGTTTAGAATAGGGATAAATATTCCAGTCAGTTTGACATGATTCAAAAAAATTATCGTAGAATTATTTTTAAAAAAGTGAATACATTGGTGGTATGGTGTTAATATTTTCACGCTAAAATAATTATGTTAACCATAAAGTTTACACCGCAAACATACAAAACCGGAAAAACTAGAAACATCATCTGGAAATTTTACGGGAGACTGTAGCCCTAGAGTTGGAAGAGACCAATCATTCAAACACAAGATGAACAGAACAAAAGACAGAACAATACATAAATAACAAGGTGGGACAAATTCTGATATGTTCCTCAGGAGGACCAAATAATCTAATATGACCTCTTGTATTTCTTATTTTATTTAGCACTAGTGGTATTCAGGCGCTATGCGCCGAGTTCGTATTCATAATTTTTTTTGATCCATTTTATAGTGGTTAGTAATTGTAGTATATTATTTTGTTTTGAGATTGATTAGGTCAAAGAAAACCAATCGATTATAAAGATAGAATAAATAGCTGATAATTGCACCAAAGAAAATATAGTTGACCTTACAACAAAGTAAATTCGATGTTCCAAAAGGAACACATGCAAATGGATGTGTTTTTTTGTGATTATCTTGTTTGAATGAACATAACAAATTCTTTCATCATCTTAAATTAGTAACAATCCTCGCATGCGTTATCCATGTCATGGATGTGGCAATCTGCTTAGGGTTTCGTATTGGTTAAATACTTTGTCTTCAAAATGATATTGAATCCATTTATTGTGTTTCATATTTTTTGATCTTAGTTTGTAAATGGATTTGTGTATATTGTAAGTTAGTACTTGGACTTTTTTTCCAGATTATTCAATTTAGTTTACTGTTATAATGGATTAAATTGTTTTGCTGTTTATTAATAGTTTTTCATCTTGTTATATTTGTCTAGGATAGTGGATGGTAGTAGTGGGACAATCGGACAGTTCTTTAGGGTCAATTTGATACACAGTGCTTACTTGGTCGACAAGGAATGCATAATATAAATGTACATCGATAAGTGTGTCTAATATAGTTTAATCGTAGTGCTTACATTGTTGTATTGTTTTCCGTTTAGAAATGTAGTTTTGGGCATCTTTGTATTTAAATTCGGCTCTTTAAATAAGATGCCAAGTGGCTAATACACAGATATGTTTTGGCTGTTAACCGGTGTCACAATATTGTATGCGTCAATTTTGCGTCGGATCAACAAAATTGGCAAAAGTGAAGAGCGCTCAAACGTTTTGTGGAGTTTTTCTTGTGTTAAAGCTTTTGACGAACTGAAGGTTGACTTTGGATTTGCATTCAAGTGGACATTTACCCAGCTAGGTTTTTATGTTTATATCCCAATTAAAAAAATACCGTGTTGCGGTAAAACTATTTCCTGCAGAATCAATTTAATTTGGATTGAGTGTGTTTACCGAAGCTTTTAAAGTGCAGTGGTGACGTGCTGTAATAAGCAGAGAATTTATGCAATGGAAAACAAAAAAAAAAAAGAAGGAAACCATTAAGTCTTGGAGCATGGATTTTGATTGCTTGAGTTGCAACACTTGTTAGGCTTTCTTTCCCTACAACATACATCTGTTTTTCTGAGTCATCATATTTGACCTGTTGCCTCTTCTCCAAATATTAAATCTTTGATTTTCACAGTTTAAGTTGTAGTCCAAGTTGGTCTTTGACGACTCAGGCACATATTTTGCTGATACATCTTTTACATTATGTGCCTTCTCCTCAAGCTGTGCTTTTCTTCTCTGCAGCTCAAGCACATGTGTGCAGAGTGCGGCTTCAAGTTAATATACAAAAACTAAGATCACGATTATAAATATTAAAGTTCCTTGAGAACTTGGTTTGCATTCTCGAGGATTGAGTGTAGCCTTTGCTCTGATAATAACGGGGTGGCAGCAATCTCAGGGGATGTTCTTTTTTTTGTTAGTTAGCTCTGATATAGCAATTGGATCAAGTCTATGAAATCATCACTCTTAAAAACAAAGGTTAAGCAGTTTGAGATCATGATGCTTTGGTTCTAGTATCATGGGAAGATTCATCGGGTCAATCATAGTAAAGGAAAAGATTCATGGCAAGATAAAGTTAAGGACTAAGCCCATTAATGTGGGGAAATGACAAAGGAACTAATCATGTTTATGTGGTCATTGTACAATAGAGATCACGTGATCACAAAGCAATACTCAAGACTACTCAAGCTCAGAATCATAAGAATGACACGAAAAATTCAGTTGCTTAACCAGTAAAGCTAAGCATCAAATTCAATTGCTATTGTAAGGAGGATTGAAAGAGGACTATACCAGATTTGGGAGTGATCCAAGTGCATTGTTTATGACAATCAGGGAAGCAATCACCAGCCGTTTCATCTCTCTCCTCCGTCACATTCCATTTCAGTGATGATGAAGAGTTTGATGCACTACCTTGCGAATCCCTCTTCCCGCTTGATGAAGACGCAGTACTCAACGGTGACGACTAATGAAAATTTTAGGATAAATAAGTAAATTAGGTAAAACTCACATATTTATAGACTGTATATTCACACTATAGTAGGTATGAGCTGATGTATTGAATGTAAAATCGTGTGAAGAGTGGGAAGATGTTATTAATGAGAAGCTTACTATGACGCATTTGATTACGTAACAGTGTCAGATTGTGAGAACCAGTACAAAGAATGTGAAGCGATTATTTAGAGGCGGCAGCTTCGAATAGAGGTTGGTTAGCAATAACCGTTGTCTGCCACAACGCCGGATCTTCATGGGCAAATAGACAGACGTTGTTCGTCAGCGGCACCTCTTCCATTAGTGATGCTTCGACCAAGGTTTAGAGAGGAAGACAATATATGTGGTCTGAGTTCAAAAATAATAAGTCTAACTTATGAATTTCGTTCAATTAAGTAAGAGGAACAATATGAGTAAAAGAATGATTTGTACATAGCTAAAATGTTAAATTGCCACGTGGATTTTTTTTCCCTGTGGAATAAAAACTCAATTTTATTGTATAAAATTTAAATTTAATTCAAAATATATAAAATATCTAAAAATTTGAAGTATTTAAAAATATTTACAATCTCATGCCACCCATATCTAATATTACATGGGTCTAACCCACACACCTGATATTTGACCCAATTTACGACCCTAAAAATGTTAGATTTCAAATTTTCAATTTTATCAATTATCTATTTTTAATCCAAATTTGAAAAAAAAAACTCTTTAGACTTTTCGGCTTTTGGTTCTTATTCCAAATCAATCAACCCACCATTAATCTCAATCTATTTTCTTTCATCCAAATCCGAATTTTGTCTTTAGTGTACATATTTACAATGAAGAACACAAAGTATTAATAGTATAACTCAATTAAGTATAACTAGTATAACTAGAACGTGCATAACTAGTATAATAAGAACACATATAATAAGTATACCTGATACAGCTTAAATGTATATAATTAGAATAACTGATATAACTAAATTGTGTATAACTAATACAATTTTGCACTGTTCTAATAACTTATACCAAAGCATTTATTATACTAAATTAATGCTTGATTAATGGTAATGTGGGAGTATGTGATGTGATAATAATTTGTTTTACTAGTTGTACTAGTTTCGTAAAACAAAATCGTCTTCATTTTGTTTTTCTCTCAAAGCCGAAAAGAGCAGTTGCATAATCAGAAAATGTTGCAAAAAAAGAAGATTCAGAAGAGCATACTGCAAAAATATGAGCATAATCCATTACGAAGCCAAAGAGAATGCACAACCATTCACCGTTTGTGTTTAAACTTGTGTGTTGAACTACTTACATATTGTTTAATTGGATTGTTTTTTTTTTTCAGAGCCCGAGAAAGCTTATGCAGAGAGGAAAAACACAATTAGAACACTCAATTAACAAAAATCTTAAGAATAAAATCATATTCTAAAAAAGGTTGAATTAAATTGATGAATCTTTATCCATATAGACCAATTTGAATATTTGTCTACTTGTTTCTGTCTGGTAATTCTAGTACACCTAATACAACTTTGTTACATACCAGACATATAATATAATGTAACTTTTATCATGCATTCTCAAATTAATCCTATAATCTACTTTTTACTCTTTCAAATAAGAGGTTCAGCGTAGTATTTAGGGATCGAATCCACAGAGACTCTAAGATCACACAATAGATTTGTTGATACGGCCTCAAATAGCTCTAAGAGCTCTAATACCCCTAGCACGGTATTGGGTTGAGGCCTCGTCCCAAAAATCACTTGAAGGTGGACGGCGGGCATAGTCCAGGAGCTTTAGAGGGTCTTGGATGCTTGATGGTCTTCACACAAAGGTTTTGGACTACCTTGTGTTGTTTTGCTTCAGCTATCTATGAGTGTAACCTCGTATAGGTTGATGCACGTTGGAAATCACGTAAGCAGAAGAGTTAACTTCCTGGTGATGGTAGATGGATTTGACCACGTGAATGATCAAGGTAGAGGTCTCCAACGAGACAAAGTTGAAGCCAAAGCTTAGGTTTTTATTAATAAAGTGCGTAGTTACATTATGTGCAGAGCTTTGGCTTATATAGACAAGACTAAAAATCCTAACTAGAAAACCCGATTCCTAATCTAAAAAGGGATAAACTAAACCTATTTGTAATTGGTTTAAGAAAACCCTACCCTAGTCTAAAAGTAAAACCTAACTCTAATGGGTTTACAAGAAAATAGAAATACACCTAAGCTAAGTAAACCGGCCAACTTGAACCAAGATGGTCGATCCTTCCACTTCTTGGGCTTGAAAGGCCCCTGTTCAACCTTCTCCAACATATGCACGACCCAAATAGCTTATGGCATGTTCCACTTGTTCCTTAGACTTACTTGATCGCTGTAAATCTTCTTCCTGGTACAAGTACAACTCCGGTTCATTAGCTGCTTTTTTAGCTCCATTGTCGACCATTCCATTCTCTCCCACTCGTCCATGTTGCAAGCTGATGATGAATGCAAGATCCTGGTGGAGTACTGATCATGTCTTGGTCGTCCATCTCCTTGTGGTCAAACTGCCTTGTTGTTGACAGTTGATCCAAGTAGTTCCAAGGCCGAATCAAGAGCTCTCAGCTTCTCTCTATCCAATATTTCGTGGAATAAGCCAATAAGCTCCATGTTTTGACCTTTTAACCACACCTTAAACAGTGACCTAGCTGGTTCACACTTGATCTTTAAATCCTTGAAGTTGAGGCTGATTCAGATCGCATCATTTGTTGTTTCGAAATAAAGCTAGATCAAAGTATAGAATTATGAATAGTGAATCAAAGATTGGTCTGGTTTGTGAAGATTATTAGGAATGATTAGACTTAGGGGAACTTTCAAGTAGACTAGGCAATGCAAACTAATAGAATGTTAAGGGTTTTAGTGCAGCGCTTGTTCTGAACTCAAACTTTAGGGTTTAGATAAGTCACTCTCGTAAATCTTAACTGAGTGTCGATTAACGGCCACTGTGTGGCATCGATCGACGCTACTTCTAAACAGATATGATTTGTGTGTTTCATGTGTTCTCAAAATCTTTAGTTCAATTCTCGTTTGTTACTAGAGTTTTGGACTGTTTAAGATATTTTTCAGGGTATAACCTAGCTCTCGCTTGCACTATAACATCCTATAATCTAAGGTTAAATTGATCAAATTCAACGTAGCATTAAGATCTACTTGAACAAAAAACTAAATAGAATAACCCTAACAATTTCATAACATTAGCAAGCCATTAATTACCCTTGAAGAACCCTAAATCTAACAATAGATTACTTAGATATGATTGAGACAAACATGATGAATAGATAAATAAATTGCATAGAAATAATAATAAAACAAAGGAGTTTAAGATCTTAGTCTGATAATCGAATAGGTCTCTCTCGCTTGCCAAAGGTAGTCGTCAAGGTTGCAAGTATCAAAAGGGTTGACAAACATCTCAATCTTGCAAAACAATCAATAAACCTAATAAATAGCCTAAAACACGGCCATATACTTATCTTGCAAATAGTGGAACACCTGGGTAGAATCGTGATTTCTTCAATTTTTAAATAACTCGACAGAAGTGTGGACCATTGATCGACACTATGGGTGAGACGTCAATCGATGGTCTTCTTGTTTCTTTGTTCTGACTTCGAGTTCTCGGATGAACATTCTTCAATGCTCCAAAATGATCCAAAAGCTCCAATTGCTTCCAATGAGTACCTAAACATGTAAAGTATGTAAAACAATATGAATTGCATTATAAAGACTCTAAAACCATATACATATCATGGATAAAATTAGGTAAAAACCATCACATATCAACTCCCACAGGCTTATCCTTTGCGTGCCCTCAAGCAAAACATAGAATGAATTAGAGAAAGGTTTGAAAACACAAAAACTTATCACCTCCTTAAAACACTGTTTCACCTAAGTTTTTGTTGCAGCCACATCTAGAGTATTCCCATGTACTTCGCTTAGCTAATCAATCTTCCCTACCACAACCTACCAGAAGCTATCTGACATACCCTCTACTATCCTCATTTAAATACATAATATAAGGTGCAAGCTCTATCTTGGGAATATCGATCAAATGACACATGGACACTTACCCAAGCAAATGGCTAAACCACATGTACATTTTCTAATCCTTTTCCTCTCTCTTCTTTCTCCTCTGAATCTTTTTATATATCAAATTCAACGAACAATGATGCTGATACAATCCATCTTGCCATCTCATTTTCAAAAAAAAATTGACAAAGTTGTAGGCGAATAATGGGGTCGTCGGTAATGTACCTACCCCTCACTTCCAACGATGTGTGACAATTTATTCGAATTGGAATAATGAGGTCATCGGTAATGTACCTACCCCTCTGCATCTTAGGAAATAATCTCAATCTTTTCTTTATAGATGCTGAAGAAGGATGAGAGGAGGATCGGGAAGTAAGGTATTTTTACCTTTCAGATTTGCAAAAGGAATCCGATCCTATGTATACCAAGCCCCAAAACAAGCAAATA
Source organism: Moricandia arvensis (assembly GCA_905132765.1). Lineage (NCBI taxonomy): Eukaryota > Viridiplantae > Streptophyta > Magnoliopsida > Brassicales > Brassicaceae > Moricandia > Moricandia arvensis. Next base: position 27,018 of record CAJHQP010003204.1, on the reverse strand, counting down.
CAATTACTTAGATTGGAGGTTATCTTTGGTTCCTTCAGAAGTTCTTAGTAAGTGTGGGTGTTACAGGATAATCAATTAGCTTTTCCATTCAACCTCAGAATGGTGCTAGAAAGTGGTGCAACAAACTTTTCCAAAAAGGCTATAGTCAATAGCTAACTTCTAACTTTGACTCAATAATATATTTATAAATTGTTTATTTTTTGTTAGAAAGAAATAAAACATCAGAAATAACATATGGTGTTAGTAACTACCTCCCCCAGGCTTGAATAACTCATTGCCTCAGTGTGAAAATAGTCTGAGACTGGCGAGATTAAATAAATCGGAATGTAAATAAGTTATTTGTTAGGATTTGAAAACTCGTACCTTTTTGTCAATGTTGCCATCGATCGACGGCAAAAAATGACCATCGATCAATGGTCAACGGACAGCACGAACTCGTCAGAACGTAACCATAAAAAATGTCTAAGATCTCCACATTTTGATCATCTTTCTTTGTGTTAGCTCTGTTAGACACTCAAAAAATCAAGTTAAAGCAGAAAGAAATGATAATAAACGTGAGTTCTAAAAATCCAACAAAATAAACAACATAATAAAATAAGTCATTCACGAGTCTGAAATAAAAATGGAAGGGAGCAGAGCAGGAATGTAGGCTAGTCCTCGTCGGTGGTATCCATGTCCATCTGGCGTGGTGGTGCTGAAGCTTCTAGTGGAGACCTTGCCCTTGTACGCGGACGGATGAAACACTGGCACCGAGTCATAGCCTCTAACCTACCCAATGTAGCCTGAAGTACTCCCACCACGAATCGCTAAGTCTCCGTGATCGTGAATGGGAATCTTTGGGCTCTGCGGGAATGCTGGCGGAGGCGGTGAAGGTGCTACTCCTGGTACTCAGCAGTTGTGTGTGCTCCTCTGAGTCTTCCTCCACACCATATACGGACAGGTGCATTGCGCAAGAGGCGCTCGTCCAGCCTGAACTCGAGGCATGCAGGGGTGTCAGCAATATCCATCACATTGGGCGCTGGGAGCTCTATAATATGGGGCCGCGCATCATCTACAAAGGACCAGAAGCCTCCTTCCTTCAGCCATCCTTCCCTCGTCAGGTGAGCCTCATCCAGATACTCAAACTCAGACTCCACGAAGGCTCCCTGAAGGCTGATATCAAGGTGTAGAAAGATGGGTGTCAGGAGTCTCCATACCGTCTCCTTCTTCCTGTCGGACCCTTGAAGGGTTTCCCCTTCAAGGAAACTAAGAGCAGGAATGTAGGCTAGTCCTCGTCGGTGGTATACATGTCCATCTGGCGTGGTGGTGCTGAATCTTCTGGTGGAGACCTTGCCCTTATACGCGGACAGCTGAAACACTGTCACCGAGTCATAGCCTCCAACCTACCCAATGTAGCCTGAAGTGCTCCCACCAAGAATCGCTGGAAGTCTCTATGATCGTGATTGGGAATCTTTGGGCTTTGCGGGAATGTTGGCGGAGGAGTTGAAGGTGCTACTTCCTGGTCCTCAGCAGGCGTGTGTGCTCCTCTGAGTCTTCCTCTGCACCGTATACGGACAGGTGCATTGCGCAAGAGGCGCTCGTCCAGCCTGAACTTGAGGTGTGCAGGGGTGTCAGCAAAATCCGTCACACTGGGCGCTGGGAGCTCTATCCTATGGGGCCTCGCATCATCTACAAAGAACCAGAAGCCTCCTTCCGTCAGCCATCCTTCCCTCGTCAGGTGAGCCTCATCCAGATACTCAAACTCGGACTCCGCGGAGGTTCCCTGAAGGCTGATATCAAGGTGTAGAAAGATGGGTGTCAGCAGGCTCCATACCGTATCCTTCTTCCTACCGGACCCTTGAAGGGTTTCCCCTTCAAGGACACTAAGTGCTCAGAAAAGATGGCTCCCAGGTTCACCATCTGGTCGCTCATGGTTGGTGAAATGGCCTCGTTATCGAGCTCAACTAGGCCCCTCACTGACTTGTACAACAGTGTAAGCTCATGAACCCTCAGCTTGTTGGGCTCCATCTTGCACAACAACCATCAGATTTTTGGGCTCCATCTTTCACAAGAGGGTGTTGGCAAGGATCTTCAGAAAGTAGCACATGGACGGGTGACGAACATCTGTCTGCGTGGCTACGCTGGAGTAAAAATGGCATGTGGCAATGAACCCCCAGAAGGCGGTCTAACTAGGGAAGGGAGGGACAGTGCAGCCGAGGTACTCGGGTTGTTAAACACGTAGATGCAGCAGAAGTCAGGGATGGTGATGTTATGCATGATGCCCATGATCATGAAGGTCAAATAGGCCTCGGTAGCCCTATTCGCCCTCGAGTTCTGATAGATCACCCAAGCTGTAGCCATGAACTGTTGTACTAAGTCGGGATAGAGTGGAAATGGCTTAGTAGCCATGGTCCCCATACAAATCTCCTTCATCAGATCGCAGATGTCAGGCCGGAGCTCCAGCTTTGTCAGGACGTCTCAGTCAACGAACCTGGTGGGCTCGATAGAAACGCCTTGCAAGGCGTTATAGTAGAGGCTGTCATAGTCGTCCCAATCCTGGGACACGGCCCTGTGAGTGCACGCCCTCGAGGCTACAACTGCCTTGGGTTAAGGGTAATGCTCGAACGTCTCAATACATTCATTTTCATCCTTAGGCCAAGGTGCATGACACGGAGGTCCGATGGCGCGAAACTAGAGCTACTAACATCAAAACGCACCTTGGTTCAACGCTCATCTGCAATCAGAAAACAAACGAGAATTAATAATTACGTTCAAGTCGATACGACCATTGATCGACGGTCCCTCGCGGGCGTCTATTGATGGTCTGTCACGATTGTCAAGAATTTTGATCTCTCAAATCGAACCAAGAATCGTGCAAACAACAATTACAATCGATTGATAACTCATACTCTAGTAATCCATCACCCTAAAATGTTCTAAAATTCCAACCTACACCGAAAAAATGATTTTTCTCTCAAACCCTAGAATCTCCTTAAACTAAGAGATTTAGAGAACATACCTTGAAGATCGGTTTATTTAGTAAACTAAACCGACAGAGGAGGTAAATTTGAGTGGTTTAGGGTGAAAACAAGCAAAATCGACCAAGGATTGAGAGAGAAATCATCTCTTGAAATTCAGTGGGTTTGGTGGTTTTGGAAAGTGTTTATGAAAAAGGGTTTCGTCGAGTTTATACACTCGATGCTTCACCGTCGATGGATGGTCCTTTTTGGACGTCGATCGACGGTCGCTACCCGTATATCATTTTTGCGCATAACTACTATTTTATTTATTTATAATTTTTATTAATATAAATTTTATTTATTTATAATTTTTATTAATATAAATTTTATTTTAATTTTATATTTTAATTACTTTAATATATTGTAACTATATTTCCTAAAAAAAATAAAAAATTAAAATGTTAAATTCATCTAATAAATTTTAAAATTAGATATTCACAAGTGGATTGCCTCCCACTCAACGCTTGTTTAAGGTCGTAAGTTTCACATGAAAGTGGGCTCGTCAATCGAGATTTGGCATCTCTAGATTCATGGTCTGAGAATGCAGAATTTCAACTCTAGCACACTAATGCTTTACTCTTTGCCCATTCACTGTGAAGTCCTCCTCTTTCGGGTTAATCAGAACAATTGCTTCGTAAGGTGTAAACTCTCTCACTGTGAAGGGTTCTGACCAACGAGAACGTAATTTCCCGGAAAACAGAGTAAACCAAGAGCTGTACAAGAGTACTTGGTCACTAGGTGCGAAATTCCTAGCAATGATTTTCTTGTCATGATAGGCTTTAGTCCTTTCCTTGTACAATTTAGAGTTCTCGTAGGCGTGATACATGATCTCGTCAAGTTCATTTAATTGGATAAATCTTCTTTCTGCAGCGGGTTTGGCATCAAAATTTGTTGCTTTGATGGCCCATTCTGCTTTGTGCGCTAGCTCAACTGGGAGATGGCATGCTTTTCGATAGAGTAATTGGAATAGGGTTGTTCTTAACGGTGTTTTAAACCCAGTTCAGTAGGCCATAGTGCATCATCCAATTTTAAAGACCAGTCCTTGCGGGTTGATCCTACCGTCTTTTTACGACTTCTTTTATTTGACGGTTAAATACTTATACTTGTCTGCTTGTCTAAGGATGATAAGGTGTCGCTAATAAATGGTGAAATCCATGTCTCTTGAATAATTTTTCGAACACTATATTAATAAAGCGGGTACCTCTGTCGCCTATTACGATTCGTGGGACTCCGAATCGGGGAAAGATTATATTTTTGAAAAGTTTCACGACTACTGCAGCGTCTTTTTCTGAGTGGATATTGCATCAACCCATTTGGACACGTAGTCTACAGAAACTAATATGTATCTGTTTTCGTGCGACGATGGGAAAGGGCCCATAAAGTTTATGCCCCAGCAATCAAACACTTCAATTTCAAGTATGAAATTTTGTTCCATTTCGTGTCTCCTGCTGATTTTTCCACTCCTTTAACAGGGGTCGCACTGTGCTACGTAGGCTTGAGAATCTCGAAACATGGTTGGCCACCAGAAGCATGTTTGTAGAATTTTTGACACTATCTTAAAATTGGTGAAATGCCCAGCGTAGTCGGATCCGTGACAATGATACAAAATATCTGCGGTTTCACTTTCATCAACGCATCGTCTGTATATGCCGTGAGAACAATATTTGTAAAGGTAGGGTTCGTCCCAGTAATATCTTTGGATTTCTCTCAGTAATTTCTTTTATTGGTATCCTTTAAAGAGTTTTTGTTCTATGTCAGTTGCAAGATAGTTCACTATATCTGCGGACCAAGGTCTATCAGAGGTGTTCATAGCATACACCCCCCCAACTTAAACTTCTACCTCCATGAGAATCATTTTTTTGGTGTCAAAGGATCTCATCCGAAATTTTCATTGAGTCGAATAGTTATCTCATCGTGCTCTTCGGGGTAGCATCTATCGATGGTTCTTCGCAGACGTCGATCGATTTTTCCTTGTCTGTCGAACGTACATGACCAATGAAAGCCGATTCTGTGTGGTAGACGTTTTATATAGGTAGGAATTCGTCGATAGGGACGTCGTCTTCGACTCTTATTTGAGATAGGTGATATGTGACTCCGTTTTCAACTCCTTTCTTATCTTGACTTCTATGTCGAAATCCTGTAAGAGGAGAATCCATATAATAACCCTAGGTTTCGCATCCTTTTTGTTCATTAAGTACTTCATGGCGCCATGGTCAGTATGGAAGATCCCTTTCGAACCGAATAGAAAAGAGCAAAATTTTTCGAAGTCGAACACCACAGCTAGTAGTTTCTTTTATGTTGTCGCGTAATTGCGTTGTGCATCATCGAGAGTTCTAATAGCATAGTATACAACGTGCAACTTTCTGTCTTTTTTCTGTCCGAGTACATCGCCCACAGCAAAATCCTTGGCGCCGCACATAATTTCAAAAGGAAAATTCCAATCTAAAATATTTTATGAATCTTCTATAAAATTCAGTGTGTCCTAAAACGCTTCTGGCGTCCTTTACGTTTGTGGGTGGTGGTAAACCTGTCATTACCTCGATTTTGGCTTTGTCCACCTCAATACCAGCTGCTGAGATCTTGTGTGCCAAAATGATTTCAATGAACCATAAAATGGTACTTTTCCCAGTTTAGGACTAGATTATTTTATTCGCATCTTGCCAACACCGTACACATGTTATTAAGGCATGTTTTGAAATATGGGCCGTAAGCTGAGAAATTGTCTATGAAACTTCTATGAAGTCTTCGATCGTGTCAATGAATATAGACATCATGCATCTTTGGAATGTTGCAGGAGTGTTACATAGTTCAAAGGGTATTATGCGGTATGTGAATGTTCCATAAGGACAGGTAAAAGTGGTATTTTCTTGATAGTAGGGATTTATAGGAATTTGGAAAAATCATGAATACCCATCGAGAAAACAATAGTATTAATGGCATGCGAGCCTCTCTAACATCTGATTGATAAGGGATAGAGGTGAATTATACTTTCGTGTGGCAGCGATTATCTTTCTGTAGTCAATAGTCCTTATCGGGATCAATTCGTCTTTGTCATTCTTCACCAACGTGATTCCTCCTTTCTTTGGGTCAACATGAACTGGACTGACCCAGTTACTATCTGATATTGGGTAAGTAACGCCTGCTTTCAAAAGTTTCATGATTTCCTTTTTTGACCACTTCTTTTAGATTGGGATTTAAGCTTCTTTGATTTTCAATGGATGATTTTGATTCATCTTCCATGTGTATCCTATGCATGCATAAATTTGGAGAAATTCCTGCAATATCATCTAAAGAATATTTGATATCCTTGCGATGTTTTCCCAACTTGTTGAGCATAAGTGCTTGCTCTCCGCTTTTTAGGTTTGTGTTAATGATGACGGAATAAGAGTTTTCATAAAGAAAATAATATTTAAGTCCAGCTGGGAGCGGTTTAAGGTCAACCTTGGGTGCTTTCTCCTTACTCCAAGGCTGTCGATAGATGGGTGGCTTTGTCTGTCGATTGACGGTGGTTGATATATGGATTTCTTCAACGTTGACGTGCATTACTTCTTTGACGGCTTCCATCAATCTTGCATATTCTTCAACTCGATCATCCAACGTGAAGATTTCACTTTCTGAAGATGTGATGGCTCTATCCAAAGGGTCATTAGAGCACATATCGATAAAGAACTCTTCAGCCACTTCAGAAAGGTGATCTATATGGTAGGCTTGACCATCGATCAAGGGTTTCTTGATTATCTTTTCCATGTCAAAAAACATCGGTATATCACCGAGATTGAGAAATATGGGTCCTTCTCTGACGTCATTGATCGCTCTTGTCGTAGCCAGAAATTATCTTCCCAAAATGAGGGGATTATTTTGGTTCTTGCTCATATCGTACCACTACAAAGTCTATAGGTATAATACAATTGTTAACGCGGATGGCACATCTTCAAATACACCTTCGGGAATCCTAGTATCTGCTAAAACGAGGGTGATCCCTGTAGACTGAAATTGAGTTAGCCCGAGGGCAATTGAAACCAAGTAAGTCATAAATTTTACACTAGAGCATAAATCACAAAGTGATCTTTGGAATCTCTCATTGGGGATGGTGCAATCGAAGACAAAGCTACTGAGATCAGAAAGTTTAGCTGGTGTGTCTCCTTGAATGATCGCGCTCACTTCCTCAGAGGCCATCATTATGCTATGTTCTTTTTAATTGTATCATCGTAACACTGCCTCTTTCACTTATTTCTTGATTGCAGATGATACATGTATGGCATCGCTAAGTGGCATCTCGAGGATTAGTTTGTTGAAAGACTTATTGCATATCGCTCGATCTAACTGTTTTTTCGCTTTCGCATTATAACAAGGAAAAGGGATCTCTGTTGGTAAATCCTAGTTTTGACTGGTTCGGCTAATCTTGGATTGGGGGTAAGATGTCGATCGATTCTAGGTGCAGGCTATCGATCTATGCTTGGTTCGGGTTGTTGATCTACTCTTGGTGAAGGATGTCGATCGATGGTATCGCGATCGTCTATTTCCGTCTCTTTTGAGTTAGCTGGTAATTCCTCTAGGTCGTCAGCGTGGTCTGAAATTTTTGTTTCGGGAAGAATTTTGGGACTATGCTCGTCAACGTCAATGCGAACAGGGCTTGATTTTTCGTTCTCATCCTGCGTAAATCTAGCAAACTCATCAATGGTGATGCCTTATTTTGCGCTGGGAGTTAGTCATTTCCACTTTGTAAGGCTACAACATTGACATGCCTCCTAGGGTTCGTGTCTGTCATACCAGGTAGGACACATTCTTCTCTTCTAATAGATAGGGCATTATTTGCAACTTGGTTGTCGATCCTCTTAATTTGCTCACTCAGAGTTTCAAATTTCTCTGTCATCTCTGAGTATATTAAGTTCAATTTATTGACGAGGTCAGCAGCTACTCTACGGTTTCCTACGAATATTTGATCCATTCTTGATTTAGAATTTCTTCCACAATTCTTCACAGTTACGTCGTAGTTGCTTGAGAAACTACAAATGTTTTCCCCCAAATCGCTTAATCGCTTGAATTTATCGCACCCGTGAATTCAACTCGTCTTTCGCTCTTGGAATAAATATCATCCTTCTCGCCATTTTGTTCGGATTGAATGCATTTATCTAGTAGAGCTGTTACTGAAGCCAAAGTCTTTTTAACTTGGAAAAAGTGCTTCTCTTTTGTGGACATTGATGGTTCCTTCCCTTCGCTATCCCTCCTCTTAGTAGCTTTACCCAAAACTTTATTTTCAATCAGCCTCTTAGATTCCTGAGGATTTCAAGTACCGAAGTTCCCCTTGATGGTTGTATCAAGGATTGTTTGATAGTCTACGCTTAACCCTCTCGAGAAGGTGTTGATGAGTTGAGGTTCTGAAAAACCATGGTGTGGGCGCGAATTGGTAGACTTTGAACCTTGCCCAACCTTCACGGTGACCTTGAAGGAATGTCAAGATTTCTCTCCTAGCTTCCTAGTATATTTACTCGTCAAAGAAGTGATTAATGAAAGTGTTTCTTATGTGGTTCCAGCAAGTTAGGGATCCTGGTGGTAGCAGGTTTAGCCACCTTCTGGATTCCCCTACAAGAGAGAAAGGGAAAACCTTACAACAGTTGAAATCGTCAGACACCATGTCTTCTAGAAGCTCAATGTGATCGTTAGGATTTTTAGTGGGAAAACCACTGAACGGATTCGGGTATCAAAGCAATGTAATCAGCGTTAAGATCAGAGTTTCCCGCATGGTTTTCTGGTAATATGGTAGCAAACCTATTGGAATAGGTTCTGCTAGGGTTTAAGTATTCAAGCATTGGTAATTTATTTTTAATCTCATCTTGCAGAGATTTGGTAATTTGGTCAGGGATTGGAGTCCCATGTTTATTAATGATTTGGCTTAATTCGTTGCGTTCATGATCATTTAGATCTTTCAAAACTACCTCCTCATTAATAAATTCAGTATAGACAGACTTATGTGCTTCCGGCTGATCGGCATCGATCGATGTCAATAGCAGAGTGTCGCCCGATGTTGTTTGATGAATGTCGAGCGATGTTGGAAGTTGTCCGTCGATCGATTCTTGAAGTCCAGAGTCCATATTCTCTTCAAAAGGTACTCGTGTCATCAGGAATAAGAATAGAATAGGTCAGCAACAATAAAATAAAAATCTAGACTATATTCTAAACTAATTCTAATGGCATTAAGATAGAATCTCCGGTAACGGCACCAAATTCGATGTAGCTTTTATTATGCACTCTAAAATTAACCCTATAAGCTACTTTTTACCCTCTCAAATAGGGGTGGGCATTTTACCCGATACCCGAACCCGTACCCGAACCCGATCCGAAAAACCCGAACCGAAATCCGAACCGAAATAGCAAAATACCCGAATGGGTATTGATTTAGGAGAGATTGGATATCCGAACCCGAACGGGTAATACCCGAACCCGAATGGATACCCGAAAATAACCGAACATAACTATACTTAACCTTATATTTCTAGTCTACATCTCTTATTTTATTTAAAATATTTATATTTATGTTACATAAACTTTAAAATCATACAATAAACATATAATTATGGACAAAATGATTTTATATTCACATCAAATGTATGTCAAACTTTTTGTTTCATGTATTAACAAAAGTTACATTCAAATTTTAAAAACAATAACCAAATCAATGTCTTTTTATTTTTGACATGTATCTCCAAATCTATTTAATCATTCAATCTATTAAAAATAAAAACTTAGTTCAGTAAAAATTATATTTTTAAATACAAAAAACTTTAAAAATGATTTTTTTTTAAAAGTCTAAATATCAGAACCCGACCCGAAATAACCGAACCCGAACTCAAAATACCCGAACCCGAACCGAACTACAAAAATACCCAAACGGGTTCTATAACCCTATACCGAAATACCCGAAAATCCGAAATACCCGACCCGAACCCGAACGGGTATCCGAACGCCCACCCCTACTCTCAAATAGGATATTCATTGTAGTACTTAGGGATCAAATCAATAGAGACTCTAAGATCAAAATATATTTGTTGTTTCGAAAAAAAGCTAGATCAAAGTATTGATTTATGAATAGTGAATCAAAGATTGGTTTGGTTTGTGAAGATTATTAAGAAGGATTGGGCTTAGGGGAACTTTCTGGTGGACTAGGCAATGAAAACTAATAGAATGTTAAGGGTTTTAGTGAAGCGCTTATTTTGAACTCAAACTTTAGGGTTTAGATAAGTCACTCTCGTGAATCTTGATGGAGTGTTGATTGACGGCCACTGCGTGGCATCGATCGACGACCATTGGGTAGCATCGATCGACGCTACTTCTAAACATGTATGATTCGTGGGTTTGATGTGTTCTTTAATTCTCTAGTTCAACTCTCCTTGGTTACTAGATTTTTAGACTGTTTAAGATATGTTTCAGGGCATAACCAAGCTCTTGCTTGCTCTATAACATCCTATAATCCAAGATTGAAGTGATCAAATTCAACTTAGCATTAAAATCTACTTAAACAAAGAACTAATTAGAATAATCCTAACAATAAATTAGGGATGTTAATACGGGCTACCCGGGCCCGTTTAGGCCTTGCCCGTTTAGACCCGTTTAATGTCAGGTCCGTTTAGACCCGTTTAATATCAAACCCGTTTAGAACTAAGCCCGTTTATATTGATAGTACCCGTTTAGCCCGTTTAAATCCGTTTAAAATTTTTTTTGGTGAATTCTATTTTTTTGTAAATAATCTTTTGTCATACCTTAATGTAATTTTATTAGTTTTTATTTGATTTTATAAATTTATAATAAATAGAAATTCAAATTAAAGAAAAATTTGAAAAAATCTATTCTACTTTGGATAAATATTAATTAGTTCATAATATCATAAAATATCAACAAATTCAAGTAGGTTTTAAACATAATTATAACCTAAATCATTTTATAAAAAAAGGAAAAACTATATATCATATAACTATTTTGTTTCAAAACACAAAATATATAAAAATAGTTTTAAACAAAATATTTTTAAATTCGTTTTAAATATCATTTTATAAAAAAAAAATTCTTAAACGGGCCTAAACGGGTACCCGTTTATTTAGTGGGTATGCCCATTAACGAGACGGGCTTAAACGGGCGGACCCGTATAAGCCCGTTTATTTTCTATATCATCATGTGCTGACCGTCGATCGACACTTGGTGTGAGACATCGATCGACACTCAGAGTGAGACTTTGATCGACACTCGGGGTAAGACGTCGTTCGACACTCGGGGTAAGACGTCGATCGATGGTCTTATCGTTTCTTTGTTCTGACTTTGAGTTCTCGGCTGAGCATTCTTCAATGCTCTAGAATGATCCAAAAGCTCCAATTGCTTCCAATAAGTACCTGAACCTATAAAGTCTCTAAAACAATATGAATTGCATGATAAAGACTCTAAAATCATATACATATCATGGGTAAAATCAAGTAAAAACGACGACATATCATAATACTAGTACAACTAGTAAAACTTTGAATTGTATACAAAACCTGTATTACTAAAAAAACTGATACAACTTCGTCATTTTAGAAATTTAAAATTTTCAATTGATTTTCCATAAGAAAAACAATTAAATGGTAAAACTGGTAGGTGACTAAAATGGTTTCACCTAATTTTTGTAGATGCTGAAAAAGATTAAGTAGGGATTAAGTAGAGGATGCATATGCTTTGACCAGGCCAAAAAGGTTGTTGAAGCCTTCTTTAAACATGACAACTCATAATTGTAATATTTTGAGTTGTACAGTTGTACTAGTTTTTGGTTTGTATAAATTTGTATGTAGTTGTATTTGATAGCAAAATTGATAAATTTAGTTGTACCGCATATGAAATAAATTTACTTATTTGTACCATTTATCTATGTTTTCCTACCTTGTATCAGATATTATGTACTCAATGATTTTGTTTAAATACCCTTGGTATATGTTTTAGAAAATAATGTGGACAACCAAGTACACAAACCTTAATAGTATAAGGTAGATTTTTTAAAATTATGTGATGGTGCAATAATTGTCAACAAATTGTCTCAATTTCTAAAAACTTAGTTGAAATTTTTTTTGTCCACTTACCAATTTATATATTTGATTATTGTTTCATAGGAATATCCATTTGGTTTTTATCAATTTTTAAAAAGAAATCTAGTTATACTAGTATTACAAATATGAATATAATAGAAACTTATACCAATTTTACCATTAAAAGAAATGATACAACTATCATCAATACAAGAAAACATGCCTATAATGAGAAAGAATTACGAGGAAAAATATTCCTCGTAAAGTTATGAGTCGATAACCACGACATTACGATGAAAGGACAGTTATTTGTAGAGTCGTCGTAAATTTACGAAGAAATGGATTCATCGTAAAGTATATGTAAATGTACAACGATTGTACGAGGAAAGAGAACATTCGTCGTAAACTCCTTGCAATTTTACATGGACTTTATGACGAATCATGTTTCATTTATTTTAGGCTAAAACGTTTTTTAATTGTGGTTCACCTAACAAATTTCGTTGTAAATTCAATGTGAATAATATGTTAAATACTTGCAAAATCCTAGTAAAATATTTCCTTGTACATTCGTAGTTACAATTTTTACCTTCCATACTCGAACATTTTCTATATATATGACCATTCTCATTCCAAACAAACACACAAACAAAAAAAGAAAGAAAAAAAATCAAGAAAAACAAAATGGCTGATGGTATAAATATTTAAGAATTTCGGAGTTTCATGTATACGCACAAAGATTCCTAAAGTAGAGTGATAGATTCATTCCTTAATTGGCTAGAGACATTCATGTACCAGACAGGTTGTACACCAATCACGTAGGAAAGCGGTAAGATATTTTGTCCTTGTCGGAAGTGCAAGAATTCAAACTTTTCCCGTAGTGAAACTGCATGGATACATTTAGTAAACATACGTTTTACACCACAATACTATATTTGGTTTTATCTATTTCATATCTTCCAATTGTCAGCAGAAGCAAAGACGACTTTGTTTAACTGGGTTGCAACAGAAGTTAATTTCCTTGATGGTTATGTTTCAAATCTCTCAAGATGTGTTGAACAAGGTCAAAAGTTCTCACGAATGAAAAGTCATGATTGTCATATGTTTATGCAACAACTACTTCTATTTGCTTTTGCTGAGCTGCTTCCAATAAATGTACATGAAGCACTTGCAGGTAAATATTGTTGATTATTTAATAATATATATACATATGTTATGAAATATTATTAACTGAGTCATTTTTGCAATATACAACCATTGGAGCATTCTTCAGAGACCGGAGCACACATACGTTCAAGGAAGAAGTCATGGAAGAAGTCATGGAATAACTCCAGCATTTTGACGTTATGGAACATCTAGTTATTCACCTTCCGTATGAGGCATTGCTTCTTGGACCTATTCACAATGGATGGATGTATCCTTATGAGCGCTCCATAAAACATTTGAAGGGGAAAGCGAAAAACCTTGCAAAGGTGGAAGGTTCAATAGTTGCTTAGGAGTTTGAGAGCATAAACATTAATCTCAGAGAGTTTCTTGGAGCCCTCCTCATCCTGGACCTCAGATACCCCTTCAGATGCCTCCACATCCTCCCCCAACAGCTCCACCTGATGCACATGATCCTGCCGCAGCAGCTGGAGTTCATCCAGATTTGCGTGTACCTCCATCGGAACCATATGCTACAAATACAGTGGAGGATCTTCTTGCCCAACCGGGGCGAGAGGGTTTAGATATTATGGACCCATGTCGTCCGTGGGGTACTTATTGGTAAGTTTTTTTATTATTTGAAAATTTTATATCATAATATATATTTTTTAAAAGTTGGTATTATTTTCAGGTTTGGAGCCAACAATCGTGTCAGTCGAGGTATTTCAGACACGATCAAGGGGTATGTTCTTGAAGCCCATCCTAACTAGACTATCACTCCAGACCACGTTAAGATGATGTGGCTTAAATGTTTTGTGGTAAATATTTTAAAATTTTTATATTTAATATTTAATTATTTATTTAATATTTTTAAAATTTTGTTATTGTGTCACCACTTGTGCCACAGGTCCTTAGCGATTAACGGGAGGGTGAAGGCGGAATTTGTTGCAAAAACAAAGGTCCCCCTTTGCACCACCGTGTTGGATTGGAAGGACAAGTGGGAAATTCATGGTTATGACGGGAAACCCACTGAGATCTCGAATGATGTATTGGATGGTCTCATCGCCTTTTGGAAGCTACTCTCCTCAATCCTGCAAAGCCAACTCTTGCTCCACTTCCGGAGAACGAGGGATAAAGACGGTCATTTGCCCATGTTTCATAGAACTGGGCAAACACCCACGCCGAGATCCGTCTAGATGCTGTAAATTTTATTTTCAATAATAATTTTATTTATTTTATTTTATTTATTAATTTTCTTTTTAAAATTTTATTTAATTTATTCTTTTTGTTTGTAGGCCGAGAAGACCGGAGTCTTACCATCTCTATCTGAACTATTCAAGATGACTCATGCCACATCAGACAGGATTTTTGTTTATCCACGGTCGGAGAAACTAATTCACCAAGTGGCTTCTCGAATTGAAGAGCGGGAGACACAGCTAACCCAACAATCTCCTGAAGTATTACCTGTCAAATTAACTATAAAAGAGGTCGACTGGATCTTCGATGAGGTAAATTTTAATTAGATTTTAATTTATTTGTATTATTTTATATAATTAACTATATTAATATATGTTATTTTATTGAAAAAGATGGCTCCTAGAAAGAAGAGACGGAAGGTGGGAATAGGCTCCATTAATGAAGTCAAAAGGGCGACTTTGTCATACTATTCGAGACGAGAGCAAGAGGCTTCTCAGATGCGGGTTCAAATGGATGCACAACAGGTTCCCTTGGACTCACTTGAAGATCTGCTCGATGTTATGGCGGTGGTAAACCCACTTATGCAGAGAGTGTTGGACGGTAGACGAGCAGATTTCGGGATGCAGAAACCTCCTCCCGAATCAACGGTCCAACCTCTTTGGAACAGAGAGACAACCCCAACTACTTCTACAACGTGATTTCGTAGCTTTTTAATTTTTTCTGTTTGGTATTATAAATCTAAATATTATGATATTTATATGGTTTTTTAAAACATTTTAAAATTTTAATATTTTTTTATAATATAAATATTTAAAATTTCAAATATTGGTTATATTGTATATAATATAAAAATATAATATATAAAAACTATGTAAATTTCTCGTAAATTTTACCTGGAGTTTACAACGACTAACTAGTTAACTCCTCATAAAATTTACATGACTTTACAACGCAACCTTGTAAATTCGTCGTAAATTTTACAACAACATTACAAGGAAATTTTACGTGGGCTTTACAAAGACTTATAATGAGGACATTACAACGAATTTTTTCCTTCTGTTTTCTGACAACGATGTTTCCTCGTAAAACTTACATGGACATTACGACGAAACTTCCGTTACGACGGGCGTTTTAAAGATGACGTGACGGAAGAAGATGCAGTCCCAACACCGTCGCTAAACATCTGACAATAAGTGGGTGTGGCCTAGAAGCCATCTAAATTAGAAAAAATGGCATCAGTATAATTAGTTTGGTTACCTAAACTAATCACCTAAACTAATCACCTAAACTAATTACCTAAACTAACCACCTAAACTAACCACCTAAACTAACCACCTAAACTAAAAACAAAAACAAAAGAGAAGGAGAAAACTTACCAGGGAAATTGTGTGTTGAGAGGAATGAACGAGGAGAGCCTCGTACAGGGTCTCATTTTATATAGGGAAAACACTATTGTCGTAAATTCCTTGTCAAATAACGAGGAAGTTACCAGACCAATGTTTTTATTACGACAAATTTACCTGGCCCGTGTTTCTATTACGATGAAGTTACCAGGCCCACTTTTTTAAAATTACGACGAAGTTACCAGACCCGCGTTTTCTATTACGACAAAGTTACCAGGCCCATATTTTTCTATTTACGACAAAGTTACCATGCCCATGTTTCTATTACGACGAAGTTACTAGGTTATATATGAAACCCGAAAAAAGCAATCCCTTAAGCCCCAAAGTTACTTATCTACAAGATCATCTCTTTTACACCTTCATCCTCATTATCCAATTTTCCTTAAACCCTAAACTCAAAATAAAATTTTAAAACCCAAATGTATAAACATTATATTAAACAACATTTCTTACAAATCCGTTAAGTCTTAGTATTTAATATAAAAGAACAACATTTGGTACATATATTACATCATTTTGAATCATTCGAGTTCTCATCAACATCATCACAATGATCATCATTGCTTCCATCAAACTCTTCTTCACCTGCTTCCTCCATCACATCGTCGGGAAGATCTTCATATTGATGGTTGTTCGGGTCAATAAGAAGGATTGCATTAGTTCATTGATCAGGTACCTCTACTTAAGTGATACTCGCTTCTTCTTGCAAAGGTGGTTCTTCTCCAGAAACTATTTGTTCACGAGGGGTAATCTTGATAACATCTAACCAAGTTATCCTCGAATTTCTAAAGCTACGATGTGGAATGAGGCTAACTTGCTCAGCTTGGGAAGCTAAGATGAAAGGCTCGAATTTGTTGTATCTTCTTACATAATTGACATCCACAACACCAAATTTATTAAACCGAACACCTCTGTTCATAAAGGGGTCGAACCAGTCACATTGAAGAGGACACATATAACAACCTCGCAAATTCCACTTCAATAATCTCCTCCAAAATCTGATAAAAGTCTGTTTTGCCTTTCACACATATTCCGTAGTTACTTGTTACCCGACGTCCCCCATAGTTGTATGCATGAAAGGTAAAACCTCGTGTAAACTACATAGGTGATGCGGTGATTCTTGCTACTGGACCTCAGACCAAATCGTGAAACCATGGGGGAGGTAATATGAATTGTCATAATCAACCTACAAAATATTACTACGTTCAAATTATATTATATTATAGTGTTTGTTTAATATTTGAGTGAGATGTATTATATGTGATTCTAACCACTTCACATAGTGTTGATTTTTCCATCGGTCCAGTTCAGTTACGGATATTTCTGGTATTGCTTCTTCAACTTGAGTTACAAACGAGCTGCAAAATAAACAAATGTAGCACTTCACATAATTAACATCATTACATATCATTTAAATTCACATCAATATTTACCTTTCAAACAAACAAGTCACTGCATGCTCGCAGTTGAGCAGAATATAAGTGTGGGCACTATGCTTATCCTCGTCACCAGACCACCATACTTCTCTTAGTCTACCACCAAACCATCCAATTTGTTAGAAAATATCAAGAACATCGCTAATTACATAAGTTGGCATGACTCCGCCATCATCATATCTTTTAGGAACTCCTTTCCAAGTAAATATTGTTGGTGCAAAGTAGTATGATGTGAAATGACGAATCGCTTTTCCTTGTTAATTCGTCGTAACTCCCCTATTACGACGAATTAACAAGGAATATAGCCCTCGCAAAAAATATGTTTTCTTGTAGTGCATGTTTAAAAACATGATGCTCGATCAAAAGTGATAAAAAATTCATATGTTATAACACATAACTGTATTAGTTTTTGAGTTGTACAATTGTGTATATATTTGTACTTGTTTTTGGGCTGTACAAGTTTGTACCTAGTTGTCTTATGACAGTGAGACTGAAAAACTTAGTTGTTCCATAAGAAAATATACATCAGTTATACCACTTGTATATGTTTACCTACCTTGTATCACATATTATAGAATTGTTAATTTTGTTTAAATGCATACCAATCTGGCTGGTTGTTTGTTTTTTCACATGGAAAAAAATTAAACTCATAAGAGCACATAGTTGCATCGTTTTTTTGAGTTGTACTAGATTGAACATAGTTTTACTTTGTTTGTGAGTTTCTGAAATATCAAAGTTGTATAAGTTTTACTAATAATACTAACTGGATATATAATGAAAATTATATCAGTTGTCCTGGTTTATATGTTTAGCTTTAAGGGTTATTCAGTATTCCCACCTCATAAGCTTTACAAAAGTATGTTGAATATTTGCTTTCCATAATAATATAGTCAATCAAATAAACAAACTTTAAAAGCATAAAATATTATTTAATAAAAACGTGAAAACCTATAGACAAACAAAATAAATGAATCTTTATCACCATAGACCATATATGATATTTATTTGTATATTTTATACAAAAACATGATTTACTAGTTATGCAGTTATAGTAGTTGGATATTGTACACAAATTATTTCACTTATATATTAGTTATACCAGTTATATCAGTTATATCAGTTATATCACTTGTTCACATAATTGGTTGTACGAGTTGTACTAGTTATACTAGTCGAAATAAAGAAAGAAAATTGTGTGGTTGTGATTGAAAATGAAAAGAGATGATCATGTGGTTGAGGTTAAAGAGGAAGTAGATCCTAGTCGAATAAGAGAAGGAAAAAATTAAAATTGTGTGGCTATGATTGAAAAGGAAGAAGATGATCATATGGATAATATTGAACTTTCATCAATGGTAGTTTGGTAACTTTGTCACCCTCAAGAACATATAAATTAGAAATGGTTGGAACAAATTGTTTTTACCTTTAAGGAGCAAAACTAAATTAAGATTCTAACAAAAATATCTACTATTAAATACATAAAATAAAAAGAGCACTTGAAATCAAACAAAATCGCATAAGAAATATTACAAAGCTCAAAAGGCTCAAATAAATGGATAAACAACAAAAACATGAGAAGAACGAAATTAAGAAAAAACCGCAAAGAAAGAACTTATTATGATTAATCTAAGTAAAGAAACACAACTGAGAATCTAACTTCTACCTGAGGAAAAAAACTTCTACCCGAGGAAATTGCACTTCACTCACTTCTAAACATAATATTTATCCCAAATTGCAAAAAATTACATGCAAAAGACACACTAAAAGAAATCAAGACAAGGAAACTTGCCTGGAGTTCCATGAAGGACAACAGAGATGAGAAGTGGCAGCCACAAATTAAAAGATTATAAGGCAAATAGGAAAAGCTAAAAGAGGAGAAACATGAAGTTTGATAAGCCATAATTTGACATGATACAAAGGTTTAGATAAATTAAATAATTTTTTTTATTAATCAAATATACTTTTGCGTTTCACTATATTTTTGTATAGCCATTATATTTTGTTACCTTTTTTTCGAAAAAGTGATACCAAAGAAAATATTCTTTTAAAGTAATCTGAGAAAAAAATTTACTTATTTTATAGGGCAATTCTTTTAAGGGAAAATTGCCAAAAATGACTCAAAACTTGATTTGAAATGCAAAAGTAAACCCAAACTTGAATCAAATGCAAAAGTAACCTAAAAGGCTATTGAAATTACAACCAGCCCCTTGTGAACAAACAAGAAAAACAAATTTTGTTTTACGTTTCTAACCCTCGCAAGTCTTCTGTCCAGACGACTTTCAAGTAAGTCTTCTGGAAGACTTACTTGAAAGTTGTCTAGTATAGTTCTTCTTAAAAATATATTAATTTAAAAAAAATATTTTGATAAGTGAAAAATTGAAATCATGTAATTAACATATGTTTTAAGATATATAAATTAATATAAACAAAAGTTAAATTTTTTTCAGCATATATGAGTGAAAATAGTGAGTTTAAATATTCCTGCTTAAATATTTTAGTTTCCCGCTAAAAATATTTTGGTTTCCCTCTAAGTATATTAAGTCTTCTGGACGACTTACTTGTAAGTCGTCTATCTTCTGGACGACTTACATGTAAGTCATCCTAATATTCCCGCTTAAATATTTTAGTTTCCCGCTAAAAATATTTTGGTTTCCCCCTAAGTATATTAAGTCTTCTGGACGACTTACTTGTAAGTCGTCTATCTTCTGGACGACTTACATGTAAGTCATCTATCTTCTGGACGACTTACAAGTAAGTCTTCTATCTGGACGACTTACTGGTAAGTTGTCTGGACGACTTACAAGTAAGTCGTCTATATTCTGGACGACTTACAAATAAGTCTTCTATCTGGACGACTTACAAGTAAGTCGTCTGGATAGGTCATTTTTGCAATTGACTTTTAAATGGGACGACTTACAAGTAGAAGAACAATTAGAACGAAAGATGGAGAATAGTTGGGTGAGAGTGGAAAGGAAGGATGATTGGGATGTGAGGGTGAGCTACTGCAACCAAAGTTGAAATATCGAAAGGAGGATGAAGGGTTGGTGTCTCTAAAGCTGAAACATCGATTGCAGACAATAAGAGCAAGAGTGGTCAGGGTTGATTGTGATGATCTAAAACATCTTTGATTCAGGCGAGAGTTTCTTTCACACCATAGAAGGTAGATGGTGCAGTGTCAAGCTAGTAGAACGAGCTTCTTATGTTTTTTTTTGAAAGAGTTATGCTATTTAAGTAAGGGAGCAAAGTAGACAAGTCATGAAGTATAATAATCTGACATCGCACTGCCGTTTGAGAGCAAACTTCCTACTTGTAGGTGCATTCGAAAAACAGGTAATCTCTTGACACCAGTGCAGAGTTACGAAGTAAACAATTTGAATCGATATTAAAGCTCCAATTGAGTAGTATTTCTCTTGTTGGACATCAATTGAGCAGTCAATCCTTTGACTCCGATGCATAGTTACAACATAGAAATATTTTTTTATTTTATGTCTAATCATTGATTAAATGATATTAATATAGTAAAATATATTTTTACAGAAATATTAATTTATTATATATATTATTTATTATTTTTGTGGTTTAGCAATTAGTATAATCAATTTGTTGCAAAATAACTTTTTACAAAATAAAAATAAAATTGTATTTTGTTCGAATCGGACGGCTAAAATAGCACCCCACTAAATCCAACGGGGTACACAGTTACGAAAACGTTCTTTAGATATGACCGTATGTGATTAAATATTTCGACTCCATATTCGTAGTTTTATCCATTGAACACACGCCACGTCATTTCAATGACAACTAGATCTGACGTGTATATCATTCATTGGCTAATGTCACAAGCCACGCGAGCGGCTACTTCACTTTCAATTGCAGCTTATATAATTTTAGCTCTTGTGCAGGATTATAGATTTTCTGTTTTCGGGGAAGCTCCGATCTGAGTTATTTAGCAATGGCGAAACTAAGCCCTAGCTTGATCTCTCTGATTCTTATCGGTCTCGTCGCGATCGCCTCTGCTAGTGTTATCTTCGAGGAGAAATTCGATGGTAGCTACATTTCTCTCTCTCTCTCTGTTTCTATTTGAGATTTGAAGTGTTAATTGATGTTTTGCGATCGGTACGTCTATCCGTTTCGATCAGATGATTTTATGTTCATCCATGTTTGCTTTGAATAGATAGAACTTTCTCGAAATGTAGTGTTGGTAGATTTATGCATTTTGTGGATCGGTGTACAGGGAAATGCAGCAAGATTGTGATGATCGATTATAGTAAACGATTTTTTGTGATTGCTTATCTTGTTAGTTGTTTTGCTTAGATTAATATCAAGTTCTCTCGTATGTGAAAGACGCTTTGATATGATTTAGGAAGTATGACTGATGATCGCATGACATATTTTTGTATTTAATTTGTTCCTTTGTTGTCTGTCTCTGTTTTGAAAGATGGATGGGAGAAGCGATGGGTGAAATCTGACTGGAAGAAAGGTGACAACACTGCTGGGGAATGGAGCCACACTGCTGGCAATTGGTCTGGTGACGCCAATGACAAAGGTATCCTTGAGTTCACTACTAGTGATAGTGATTCATTGGTTCTCGTCCTATTCATAAACTCATTGCAATGTGCAGGTATTCAAACTAGCGAGGACTACAGATTCTACGCCATTTCAGCTGAGTTCCCTGAGTTCAGCAACAAGGACAAGACCCTTGTCTTCCAGTTCTCTGTCAAGCATGAACAGAAGCTTGACTGTGGTGGTGGATACATGAAGCTTCTCAGTGGTGATGTTGACCAGAAGAAATTTGGAGGAGACACTCCTTACAGGTACAATTTCTTTCACCTATCAACATCAGACATTTAAACCTAACTCTTTATCTTCTCTTTTACCTGCAGCATCATGTTCGGCCCAGATATCTGTGGCTACAGCACTAAGAAAGTACATGCGATCCTTACCTACAATGGAACAAACCATTTGATCAAGAAGGAGGTCCCATGTGAGACTGATCAGCTCACCCATGTTTACACATTCATCCTCCGCCCTGATGCTACTTACAGTATTCTTATTGACAATGTTGAAAAGCAAACTGGTAGCCTCTACTCTGACTGGGATCTCCTACCAGCAAAGAAGATCAAGGATCCAAGCGCCAAAAAGGTATCTGCTTTCTCCCAGAAATAGTTATCTCCTCTACATGTTGTGATACAAGTTCTCATAAAACTAAGTCACTGTTTACAGCCGGAGGACTGGGATGACAAAGAGTACATTCCTGACCCGGAAGACACAAAGCCAGCGGGATACGATGACATCCCAAAGGAGATCCCAGACACTGATGCAAAGAAGGTTTAAACATTCTTCTGGCACTGTATTAATATTAGTCTAAACCACTTCCTCGTTTTGATTTTGGATTTTTTGGTTTAAGCCTGAGGATTGGGATGATGAAGAAGATGGTGAGTGGACTGCCCCTACGATTCCCAACCCCGAGTACAACGGTGAATGGAAGCCCAAGGTTTGTTGGTTTTTCAATTGAACTGAGTATTGAAGATGGTACAAACTATTCACTTTCGGTTGTCATATTGTTCTGTAGCAAATCAAGAACCCTAACTACAAGGGAAAATGGAAGGCGCCAATGATTGACAACCCTGGTAACATTCATCTGCAACCATTCATAATCACAATATTCATAGTATTCATGTGATGATATAATGCATTCGTACGCTCTGAGATTGACTCATCTAAGATCCATGTTTTATATATTTAATTGAAGATAAATATATCTATATAACGCAGAGTTCAAGGATGACCCAGAACTCTATGTGTTCCCCAAATTGAAGTATGTTGGAGTTGAATTGTGGCAGGTACATAAAACATCTTTGGGTCTTTCATGATGGTATATGTTAGAGACTAAACACATCCTTTATTCCTTAGGTGAAATCTGGATCCTTGTTCGACAATGTCTTGGTGTGCGATGACCCGGAGTACGCTAAGAAATTGGCTGAGGAAACTTGGGGAAAGCTCAAGGATGTGAGTTATTAATTAGTTTGTGTTGGTTTGTGTGGTTGATGATCATATATAGCTAACGAAATCTGGTTGGTGTTACAGGCTGAGAAAGCAGCATTCGACGAAGCTGAGAAGAAGAGAGAGGAAGAGGAATCAAAGGATGCTCCTACAGCGGATACTGATGTAATGGTTTCACAATGCTTTCTTTTTATATTATTTACAGTAATCTCTTTGATATGCTATAAATTCGTTTTTTTCCTGTAGGCTGAGGATGAACAAGAGGATGATGACCATGAAGGAGATGACTCCGACGCCGATTCAAAACCTGAGGAAACCAAGGAAGAAACCTCCTCAGAGAAGGATGATGCCGCCGCCC
Organism: Moricandia arvensis; assembly: GCA_905132765.1. NCBI lineage: Eukaryota > Viridiplantae > Streptophyta > Magnoliopsida > Brassicales > Brassicaceae > Moricandia > Moricandia arvensis. Next base: position 3,438 of record CAJHQP010003204.1, on the reverse strand, counting down.
ATGTATGTCTCTAACCAAAAATATTTAAAGAAGGGTGTTCTTTAGCTTTGACTAACTCTGTGATTATGAAATTTTACTTACTACAGGACGAACTTTAAGCTGAAGAATGTGGAGATTAAAGGATCCAAAAAGCTTTCAGAGTCTTATTTGTTTTTCTTTTTGTTAATCTCATCTTTTTGTTTTTAAGGAACTATTAGCTCTAGTTTGTTTGGGATATTAGAGAAATTGTGAAATGGGCCTGTCAGCTTATTTTAGACTTGATGAATTGCTGACTTTCTTTTCCTCTCCTCTCTGCTCCTTTATTTCTGCGGATCAGCTATAGATTCAGTTTCGAGCATGTGCCAGTCATCGCACCTGTTAAAATAGAGAAGGAAGAGAAGGTGGGATGATAAACCGCAACATAATTAAAACGATACGTAGTTAACTTTGTGAGATACTGACTCTAACAATGCACAAAAAAATATAGAAATTACTAAAATAATAGTTTGGTAAAGGGAAAATGCAAAAAAATGTAGAAAATGTTATATCATAGTAAAAATTTTATTTTATGATTGTTATTGTGAAATGTATCAAGATTATATAAAATTCAATAAACTAAAAACCATTATCGTCTTTTACTTTTTCTACCAAATCATAAACCCTCTGACATCCAATAACACTTGTAAATAAAATAGATTATCAAATAATATCTACGAATTTTTTCCTCTTAGTTGTCTAATCTTAATTCAATGCACTTGTAAGATAGCACAAATACAATGATAGATTGTATGAAATATGTTTTTTTCTATTACAAGGACTTAACGACTGCAATGACTGAATAGCAAAATCTGCAAAGACAAATATGAAACAGTACAAGACTTTGGTTTGAGAGTTGGAAGTACTAAACCCCCTCATATCTCTCTCCTTCACTTTGTGTAGATTGTGAATGAATCCTTGTGGAAGAATTTTCGCGGTATTTATGAGGGTGAATCAGTTAGCTTTTTTTCATTTAAATGACTTCTTATTCTTTTTTTGGGTCTTCTTCATTTTAGTGTTTGACCAAATTCCTTATCTAATGGAATTTAAAGAAGAAACAAATCTCATCTGCAACAATAAACTCTTTCAATTCATTCTCAGAGATGAGAGTGAATTTTAACAATGGGTTTATGAGACAATGAACTTGTATGTCGTAGCATTGTATCATTTCTTCTCCTCAAATCTGCAACCATAGAAAGGAGTGGAATACCAATATGACTAAATCCAACTGAGCTTAAAAGTGGTTGATTGGAAGAAATAGTGTCCAAATATCCCGAAAAAGTCACCATTCCCAATCTTAATACCCAAAACACTATGAGCCTTGTGCCACAACTAGGACTTTTATAAAAATGAACTCCATTCAACCTGAATTTGTTTTTTTTTCTAGGAGTTTAATCAATTATGTTTCACATAGTATGAGACCTCCTCCTTATTCATGTTCATGCATGACTGCCAGAGCTGGTTCGCAACTTTTGGGATTGTATTCAAAAATAACAATATATACATATTAATCTACAATTTTCAGAAATTTTATAATTTTTTAAATCATTGTTTTAAAATATAAAAAGATATATAATTAATTTCAGAATAATAAATAACACATAAAAGAAAATATAAATCACAACAAAATAGTTTATGTCTTGAAAGATGTAATAGTATTATTAAGATTAAAAATAGTATTTTCTTTACTTTAATTTCATCATTCATTTTATTTATGCCTAAATTCTAATAATATGAAACTCTCTTAATACTTTTTATTATATTGATAAACATTTTTTTTGTTTTAGACATTCCAATTATATATATACATGTATATAAGGGATCATATGCACATGTTCACCTCAATCTGTACAGACCTGACTTTGATGAATTTGATGACTGCACTATGAAACTAAAGAGCGAAAAACAAAAAGGTTGTAAGAGTTAAAGGGAAAGTTGATGTACCTATAATTATGCTTATTTATTTCATGTAAGAAATACCTTACGATGTACAATTTCTGATTCGGATCCTAACAAGTTTAACCTAGCTGTTGTATATTTTGGGTCCTCTGAAATCCTCTTTTTTGCTATTTTCATCCACATATTTGCTATGAAAATTTAATCCTATGAAGATATAATAACTCCCACTCATACTAAAATCAAATATATGTTACGCGTGAACCATTCACAGCTAGTGGGTTTCCTACATCCACTTACTTAGTGGGATTCCACGTTGTGTGACATTCCGTCTGTTAAATTTTAGAGGTTTGGAAGATTTGCTTACTGACTTTGTGAGAGCATGATCCAAACTTGCAAAGTATCCAAGATAGAGAAGCACATGGGAAGAAGAAAAGAGGAGAAACAATTATGTTTAGTGTTTGAAAGACACTAACGAAGCAAAAATATTCAACTGAAGACATGAAGTGGAAAATACTATTCGAGGTCGAGTCTTTCAAAGGCTAGTTCTGATTGGTTGCACGATCGTCGACAAGTGTGAAGCCGTTAGGGGTTTTCTTGACATCACATACTCTGTTTTAGGTATAAAGATAGAGGAACCACTTTTTTGGTGAACTAAGCCTCTTTGGGAGGGCTTTGACAAGAGGAAGCTACATGTATTTTTTATTCTAATTTTAGTTCTTAGCCATGTTGTTCTCTTGATTCCATCTTTGGAAGTACTAAACCCCTCATATCTCTCTCTCCTTCACTTTGTGTAGATTGTGAATGAATCATTGTAGAAGAATTTTCGCTGTATTTATGAGGGTGAATTAGTTAGTTTTTTTTTCATTTAAACGACTTCTTATTCTTTTTTTTTGGGGTCTTCTTCATTTTATTGTTTGACCAAATTCTTTATTTAATGGAATTTAAAGAAGAAGCGAATCTCATCTCCAACAATAAACTCTTTCAATTCGTTCCGTTTATGAGACAATGAATTTTTGCATTATATCATTGTATCATTCCCCCCCCCCCCCTCAAATCTGCAACAATAGAAAGGAGTGGGATACCAATATGGCTAGGTCCATCTAAGCTTAAAAAGTGGTAAATTGGATAAAATAGTGTCTAAAGATCAGAAAAATTAGAGTCACCTTTCCTAATCTTAATAGTTAATACCCAAAACACTAAGAGCCTAGTGTCATTGGAGTTTAATCCTTTATATTTCACATAGTATAAACTTCCTCCCGATAGTTAATGCATGACTGCCAGAGCCGGTCCGACCGTTTTCTGAACCCTATTAATAATAAAAATATATATATTAATCTATAATTTTTATTTTATATATTTTTTTTAAAAATTATAGTTTTATGATATAAAATGATATAAAATAATTTCAGATAATAAATAACACTTAAAATAAAACATCAATCGCAACAAAGAAAGTTATGTCTTGAAAGACGTAATAATATTATGGTTGTGACGGGGGATTAAACTTTCAAGGCTTTAAGAACT